>CATIWQ010056923.1:0-15665 GCA_949673415.1 Euphorbia schlechtendalii | reverse complement strand
ATATATTTCAATGCAACATGAATTAGTATAAGTTATATAGTTTTAGTTTAATGTTACCGATAATTTTTAAGTGGAGTAATACCTAGTAGTGTTCTTACTATGAGTTTTATATATTATTCTCGAATATGTCCTATAAGTATTGAGTGTGTCTAAAGTGTAGGGAAACTATAGCCATAATACTTTGAAAGTGATCAATAAAGGATGAGAGTATTAAGAGAGAAAAATCAAAAGAAAGAAAGGATAACCAATGAGTTATGCAAAAGGTGAGGAATGGTACGAAGTAGAAACTGCAACCATTCAATGAGTGAAAAATGAAAAAGTAGCATAGCATGAAAAATGGGTGCAAAGTACAAATTTGTACTTAAAAAATATATGCTTTAAAAAAAATGAGAGAAAGTGGTATGGAGCATGAAATGCAACCACTAAAAAAAGGGGAGAGTGGTATGGAGCATAAAATGCAACCACTAAGAGTGTTTAGCACCCTAGGTTACCTAAAAATGTCTTGGGATCAATCTTTTCAAAGTGTGCTCCCTTTGTCCTTTATACTTTATACTATACTTAAGAGAAGGAAATATTTTGAGCAAGCGTATAACGCTTATATAAAGACGTAATTCGGTTGGCCCTCCATTAAGATCAAAGGTTTACAACTAGACTATATAAATTACACATTACTAATTTGTGGGAAATTTCATATACTTTATTTGATCCTTATGCAAAGTTGGAATGTGGCACTCACTACAATAGTCTTTCACTAAATGAGGTACGAACTTGAGTTACTATTTTATACACTTCTGTTGTGTTTACCTTAAGGATATGGCAAAAGTTAAGTGTGGGGGTGTGATAAGTGTATAATTACACTTATTATCTTGATACTTTTACTCATAAAATGATGTGGTTTAGATTCATTTTATACTTTATATAAAAGATTTCACGTGGTACATAGTTGTTTTTTTATGCAAGTGCAGAAACTAGGTGAATATTGGGAGTGAAATGATTAAAGATGGAATTCTATGCAAAAAGAGTGAAAAAGGAGCAAAAAGATGCATGGAATGCAAAGAATTGGCTTAGGATAGAAGTTGTCAAAGAACGGTGAAGTTGCAAAGAAGAATCATGAAGAAAAGCATAAGTCATAACCGTGTCATGATCGTGATTCCTACTCCCGATTAGCCAAATCACGCACGCGACTACCTATCATGATCATGACTTATCATTCTTCACAAACAGTCAGTTACCAACTTACATTCACGATCGCGACATATAGGTCACGCTCACGAATCATGACGGGTTTAACCAACTCTTCTCAACTTCCAACCGCTAGATAAGAACGATCAACCACCATCAACTGTCAAACGAAGAGACACCTTTTGGAGACTATGTAATCATGAAAAGGTGCCTATCCATTGAAGATAAGGATGAAATCTTTATCCAATCACATGAAGATGATGCAACCCTTCACCAGTGGACATGACTATTCATTTGGATAAAAGCAACCTTTCACACTCTATAAATAGAGGTTCAAATCAACCAATCTCATGGCATGGGAGGCATGAGAAGTGGCAAGAACAACATATAATAGATAGAGAGTGAAAGTTATTTAGATTTCGCTAAATTCAAAATTTTAGAGAGAAAAATGTATAAGTGATTCGATTCTTGTTTCAATCACTAGATTTCTCCATAAATTTGAGTGATTATTGTATGAGTGTAATTGCAAAGCACTTATCAATAAAAATTTTCTATTCTTCAACATTCATTTGTTTGATATTCACAAAGAATAGCATCGTAATGGAGGTTTTGTACGAGTCGAGACCGAATTCAAAGTAGACGCAGGAATTGCGGGAATTGACAACTCTCATTATAGAGTGGATATGGTTTGATCAACTTTAGCTTTCACTTGTATACCTTACAACTTTACTTTGTTTTCTACGTATACTTTCTAATTCGAAGTTTATGATATGTCTATGTGTCATAACGAGTATTTCTTCTTTCATCACTTATATAAACGAAGTATGCTTTCAAGTTTACTTTACGAGTAGTTTCGGGGTTAACAAGATTATTTATAATCACTAGATCTATGATTTTAACGATGTTTAGTGAGCCAACATTTTTTGACTGGTAACTTGCTAAATACGGCTATGTGAGAGCGACCAGTACTAAGCATGGTATTATTGTTGTCTAGGTTTTTATATGTGTCATAATTCTTTTACCCTAGATTTAGAAAAGTCATTTAATGTGTTGCTCTATGGTGAATTATAGGATATTTGGGCGTCTAGAATCGAGTTTATTGAAGTTATCTAGTGCATAAAACATTCTTGATTATTTTGCATATTTTACTCCACTATACTTATCCTTAGTGAATATCTATATGCTTTGTATCTTCTCTAATCTATTCGTGCATCTGTCCATTCATCAGTCTACCATTTTAAATCTTTAACTTATATTATTTTCTTTTGTCCCATTACTCTAGTTGATCGTTAGAACCGAATTCCTTCCATGTGGGATCGATATCTTTTAAAACTACATCGCAACCGTATACTTGCAGTTATCATCATTTTTCTATTTGATAAGCGGTACTGACAACACCTGTTCATGTGGCGAACATTACCAACCCCTGCTAGGGGATAATATTATCAGTAGAACTTTTCTATCTTAACCCCTGTTGGGGGATAATATTACCAAACCGATGCCCGCTTAAAACAATTGAATACCACATAGAAGAAATACACATAATCATCCAATTTACCCGAAATCAGAAAAACCCATGAGGATTAAAATATCCCGAACATACAACCATTCAACTCTACCATAGGCCCTAGCCATATCCAGCTTTAATGCTACCGTTCCCTTGTTCCCACTAGTCTTCCTATGAAGGTAATGCCCCACCTCATAAGCAATCATAACATTATCAATAATCAATCTACCATGTAAGAAAGCGCTTTGAGACTCGGACACAACACCATCCAAAACCACTTTGAACCTATTCGCAAGCACTTTAGAAAGAACACAATACATGACATTACACAAAGCTATAGGCCGAAACTCAGAATTTCGAGTAGGCTTAGAAGACTTTGGGATCAAAATAATATCTTTCACATACAAAAAATAAAGCATAATACAAGAGCGTAATACTTCACACAAGCACATAAACATAACATTACCAATAGTGCCCCAAAATAATTCATAGAAACCTGGATTGAAGTCATCCGGTCTAGGTGATTTATCAAGCTTCATAGCAAAAACAACTGCTCAAACTTCCTCTTTGGTGAGATCACGGCAAAGCTCTATATTTTGATCTTGAGAAATTCAACCCTTTATGAGGTCATCCAAGAAAAGATCCAACTCATCTAACTTCGTGAAGAGCTCCTAGTAAAACTTACTAATATGATCTTCCAACTCTTCCCCCACTTAATCTTTCTTCCTTGGGCATCTAGTAAGTATTCAATTGAATTTTTCTTCCTTCTATCTGAGGCAAACAAATTGAAAAAAAATATAGTATTATGATCCCCACTTTGAATCTAATTAACATTTGAGCATTGCCTCTAATAAACACCTCTTTCATGGTAAAGAGAAGCCTACTTCTTTGTAGCCTCAAAATACTCACCCTCTAAAAGTCCATTATTCTGCTGAAACCTCTCTATTGTTAGCCGCATCCATTTGAGCTTGAAACTGGTCACAACTGTTTCTATGCCAAAGGTGAATCTTGGAAGCAACATCAACCAGCTTATTCTCAACTCGAAGACCCGAGCATGCCCTCCAACTCTCACGGATCAACTCACCACACTCAAACTGCAAACAACACTCATTATTGAATCGAAAGACTAAATTTCCAGCATGATTAGTAGAGTTTTATTGCAGCAAAATAGTGTCATGATCGCTAGTTGCCATACTAACATGTTGAATAATATGATTCGAAAAACCTCAAAACCACTCCTCATTCGCAAGCCCTCTATCAAGACACTCCCTTAAAATCACTTCCCTATTTCTAGGTCTTTCCCAAGTAAAGGGGAAACCTCGAAATCCCAAATCAAAGAGCTTACACATGTCTAAAGTTCATTGAAAAATTGTTATACACGGTAGCGAAGGACCCGCACCACCTTGGTTCTCCACTACGTACATCTAGAATTTCATTAAAATTGTCCAAAACAATGCAAGCCTCATTCCTCGAAGATGCAAGCCGTTTCAAAAGGTCCTAAGAAAAGTGTCTCAAGTTTCTTTGGGTTACCCATAAAAATCAATAAAGCACCATTTCCATTTACTATAGTCAATCATAGAATCAATGTGAAACATATTAGAATTTCGACGACTGACAGAACAAGAAGAATCCCACACTAATGCAACACCACCGCCCAAACTCATCTCCCAAACAAAGAACGAGTTTGACAAACTAATTTGTTTTCCCACATACTCAATACACGATCTAGAGCAATGCACTTCCATAAAAAAAAACACCTTAGGTCGAATACGGGTTACCAACTCTCGAAGCTCAAAAACTATTATAGCAAGACCCAATCCACAACAGTTCCAACTTAGACCACTCATGACTCTCGACGAGTCTGCACCTCGGTAGCCCCTGTCTCTATTAATAAAAAAGATCCACTAAAAATCACACTATCACTTGAAAGACTAGTCAACAAAGATACCTCCATACTAGTTTGTTTCCTCTTTAGTTCCATAGCCACTTCCATCTCGCTCACATAAGTAACTGCTCCCTTTTCCATAGATTGTAATAATGATGTAAAAGATTTTTGAATTGACGAGGAAGCAAGTTTTTTTCCAGAAATCTTGTTATATTTTTTTTCGGAAAACATTATCAACCTGACTCTCTCCCACAAGCCCTGAGTTTGACATCTTTTCGCCACTTATACCTTCTTCCATCACAAATTCAATCCCCTTATCCACTTCTACATCCCCACCAACAACTCCTTTTGAAAACCTCATCCATTTAGTCTCTACTTTAGAAGGACTCGCTCTCATAACTGCTCGAATAGACACATTAAACTTCAAATCCCTTTTATCATGTGGTGCATCAAACCTAGCTTCACAAAATTTATCAGAGTGTCCAATAATCTCACAAAAAAAGGAGAAACCAGGTAATCGTTCGTATTTGAAAATGATTACACAGCACTCACCATTATGCTTCTCAATTCTCATCTTTGTCTTTAAAGGATTATGAATATCAATAAAAACCCATATACAAAGAAAGGACTTACAAAACCATCGAAGGATTTCTCATCCGATTTCACAAACTTTCCAACAAAATTGCCAATGTTCTTGACCATTCTTTCCGTCCCAAAGCAAGCCTGCAGATAAAAAAAATATGAACCCAAATATCAATATCTACCATGGGGACTGAATTCAGATTGAGTCCCAAACCAAAATGCTTGATCACAACCAAGCATTATTAATAAGTCCAGGGGCCATCGACTAAAATAAGATCCACATCGAGATCGTGAAAGTCCTGGTGCAATAATTCATATATCAATTCCTTTTACTGGCTGCCAAATGCCTGTCATTATAGAAGCAAAATTGCCCATATTATATTGTTTTTCCGCTAATACCTTAGTCAAAAGAAGAAACCATTGCGCATTCTCATGATTGATGACATCATCATCCTCACATACAAAAACGTCATCTTCTTCGTGATCATTGATATGCACCCCTTCACATATATTCTTTATTTCATCAGTATATGTCGTCATAGTCACAAAAAGAACAAAAAAGTACAATCCCGAGAATACATCTGACAAAAAATCTTTGAAAAAGAGAGTCCCATGGCATAAAAACCAAGGGAGGCGCAAACCTTAGCGGAGGAACCCTAGGAGCGAAAATGAATATAAAATTGTGGGTATTAACACAATCAATTATTTAAAAGAAAAGTAAAAAGGAAAAGAATATATAAAGACGTGAGTTGATAAATGTGATAGAAGGTGAAACGAGCTCAACAATAAATGACAGTAAAGGAGCACTAAACACGCACAATAAATGAATTTCATCTTTAACCTTTGCAAGGTCAGCATGGCCACCCTGCAGAGGCAACCTTTTTACGGAAAGCCCCATACTATATGGGGTTTCTTCTGTTGCTGGGTGGATGGCTGTTTCCGCGTGCGTTTAGGTGATCCAAATGAGCTACATCCAATTGATAAAATTTACCATAATTTTTGTTAAATCAATTGGTAAAACTCATGATAAATGTGAAATTTGTCTTTGTTCAATTCATAGTTTTTCCAAAAAGTGCTTTTTAATGCAACCTTTTTACTTAACGTCTGTTCTCTTTTGTTATTTTTTTATATTATTTTGTCAAGCCCTCGAACTGTGGTCATGCTTGGAAGACATTTGAGCAAAGAAATGGATTTGGTGTTATGTATCCAAAATACCTCCATTTCACCCCATTTCTCGGGTTTCCAGTATCAAATGGGAACATGTATAAACTGGAACAGAATCATCATTAACAAAAGGGATATATATACAAAAACATAATTCGAATTATTTATTTACATAATAATTGGAACCTCTCATTTTTTCAGCTAATCTGATTACTCGATTTGATTCTGATGGAGTACTAATCAGCTTTCTTATCTTCTAATTCGAGTTTTATAGCGAAATCTTACTATGCAATATTCTCTCAAAAGTAGTCGTAACCATATATCCCCTTCATACGGGGAATATATTAACTTCAATTACAAGGCTTATCGTGTCGAGGAATGCAACTAAATGAAGCCTTGGCCAAGCCGCATATTCCAATTTGAGGTTTACGAATTAAGGTACGGCGGCCAACCCATGTTTCATCTTCAGGCGGGAACATAGGAGATGGAGCCTTCAGCCGGCTTTGTCTCTCCTTTATATCATTAATGTCCATCTTCGTTGAAATCTTAGCCGGCAGCAATCCTATCATTAACACTTTATGCTTCCTTGGGTCCCCTGAAACGCTGCGTGGCATCATTAAACTTTTCCCTTTCTGTCCCTGCCAACTCGGCTTATCCACATGAGCGCCATTGTTCTTTTGTAAGAACGCAGGCACAGTCGATGAGTTTGTTTCGGTATTAGGTTCTTGAGTTTTCTTGGAGCTCGTTATGAGTTTGCCGCAGAAAATGACGTCATTTTCAGTAAGATGATCAATTGATGAGTTTGTACTTGTTGAAAATTCGAAAAAGTCATCATTTTTATAAGAAGTTGACTTGGAATTGGAATTGTAATCGATTTGTGGTTGTAGAGGAAGGTCAGAAAAAGAGAAAGAATCTTGTTCGAAGTCTGAATTTGTAAAAAAAACCATTTTAGTAATTTCCATGTTGAAGAAATAATGGATTGATGTTACATTTATTAGAAATGTGGAGAGACTTTATATATTGTAAATTTATTAACGTATTTGGATAGTAAATTAAGGGAGTGGAGACTGACGTGGCGTTGAAGAAATGTGGAGTGCGCAAAAAAGGGACATAATAGGAGTATTAAGACTTTCTAGTAGGTTTCTTTGTACATTTCATTCAACAAACATAGGCTCTATTAATGGAGGACAGAATAATGGTATAGTTGCTGAGGACTTTGTTGTCAAAGTTCAATTTTGCACTTATAAATTGGAATAGTATTCAACTCTTTAACTTTACTTCAAAATAGACTTGGACATTCATCATGATCAGGTTCGGGCCAAATATAATCGAGCTTATATAAAAAAATTTTCGTTTAAGTCCGGCCACTTATAAGAAAGTTTGGATAAGGATTCCTCAAATTTGATAAGTATAAATTTGTAAATTTCAGTCAATATCAAATATTCATTCAATTTTAATGGTTGAAATTGAATTTTAGTTATCTGTGAAATCTACGGTGAAATTAAATCTCAACCAATCAAACTGGATGGATGGATAAGATAAACTGAATTTTACAAATGTGCCAAAGTTCAAATTTAGAGAATCATTTTCCAAAAAGTTTGAGCTTAAAATGAACATTACCCTTGTAGATAAGTAAAGGGAAATTGTTATAACTTTAGTCTAACATTGCAAAGTATGTACAAATTAACTAAAACATAAGACCTTTTAAAATATAATCGGTCAAAAATTCTATTTTGATACTAGGAATGTTAACACAGATTAACACTAATTATTTCAGCCATCCATCATATTTTTCATCCAATGGTGTTAGAAAATTTAGTCTTAATTAAAGCCAAAACTCCATGCCTCTCTCATTGACCTCTCTTTTTGTCACTCACAATACAACCACCACTCTTGTTTTGTTGAGGTGATTCATCCACCATTACAGAATCAAACCCGAGTTCATCTATTTTCTTGTCTATTCAAAGAAATGAGTAAAACTAACTCTCTTCTTTCCCAACTATTTCGATTTAATCTTTGTTATTTCCTTTGGTTTTGCTCCTCATCGTGATTATCCATCACTTGCCGTCGTTATTCAATTCTCAGTTTCATTCATTTAAGTATCTATCAACTAATTTAACTAGATTGATATTTGTAGTTAGATTGAAGAATAGATAAATGAAATCTAGCTCCTCTTGTTATGTAGTCGCTTGCTTTGGTTACATCAGAGACCACAACCTTCCAACAAATTTGGTTCAGTAACCTTTTGGCCCACTTACTATTTCCAGTGTTAGCCTCGATTCTGCCTTGGTTGGTCCGAAATATCTTAATATAAATAACAAAGGGGGCGAATGCTTTACTTGGTTCTTTTTATAGATTATAAAAATTCTTTTCCAAGTTTAGTTTTTAGATGCTTGCTAAGTTTGGTCTAAAAATTATAAATTACTCAGCTATGTTGACTCAGTTTATCTTCAATCGCTGCTGAGTAATTTACTCTTCTTGGATTGGTTTTTCGAGCAATACTTATAAAAAAAAGAATGATGAATGAGAAAGATGCTATAAAGACAATTGATAAAGGATAGAACTTCAACACCTGAGATTTTATCCTAGTTTGGCCCCTACCCCACCTCTAGTTCCCGGATTCCTTTTGGAGCTCTTATCCACTAGTGTTTTCCTTCCTTCCTTAGGTGGAGAAACCTTTACAGCAGGTAGAATCTATTACAAAAAGTACCTTTCTTTCTAACTACCACTCCAACATAGTTTAGGTACCCTTCCTAAACTGTCACTCAGATTTTCAAGAAAATATTACAAATAGAGGATTTCAACTTATCAAATACATTGAATCTTTTACAATGTTAAATCTAAAGTAATTCTCTCCATTACAAACTTATTGGAAGATATACGTTGAATCTTTTACAATGTTAAATCTAAAGTAATTTCAGCTCTTAAGAAATTCAAGGTGATTTACCAAGTTTGAACATCTACTTTAGTCTTCTATTTATACTTGATGTTCTTGGAAGTAGCCATTGCAAACTTCTCGTCCTGGCTTATCTTCAATTTCTCTTCTTCATAGCTTTCGAATTTGTTCATTTGAAATAAATTCTAGGATGTTTATAGATAGATATTTTGAACGTTGAAGTGCGAGATTAAATCGTCTATCCGAATGTGTCAAAAACTCGTTTCCTTCAAGCAAATCCATTCTGATAGAGAGGCACGCAAGATGCAACGTGGAAGCTTGCAATTAGTTGACTTGTTGACATTGAAGAGTTGCATGGAGACACTAAAAAATGTCACATGTTAGAGGATTCCTTTTGTCTTGGACTTTATGGAGCAATCTCCAACATTTTGTACTAACACCTTTTTGTTGTGAGGACCACTTAATTATCTTCTTTAATTTCAGCGCCTTTTCTCCTAAAAAAGCATCAAAGGAATATTTTATCCCTCATAGACGGCGTTAAAAGTATTTGTGTCCTATATTTCTCTATATATCAATTAACTCAGCTTTTATGATTAAAAGCTTACTCAGCTTCGCTGAGTCTATATCTTGTAATCTATGTAGTATTAGGATGAACTCAACTCTTCTTACTCTAAGACATAACTTAATTAATCACTCAGTAAACTGAGTTGCTTTCCCTTAAACAAACTCAACTAAACTTGATTAATTAAGAGTTTACTTAGTACTCAATTAATTTCATTATCCTAGACAGTTTCTTATTTCTAAAATGTTTAAGTACTATGAATTACTATTAACTTGGGTTCAACAATCTCCCCCATTTACGAACACATAACAAACTAGGTAGTTGTGAGCGGATGACAAGGAGCGGTGCACCGAGAGTGCACAAGGATGAGAGGCGCGGTCCACTAGGGTGATTTGAAAAGGTGCACCGGGTCGTGGACCCGGAAAAGGTTTGGATAGAGAGAGAGAGAAAACATTTTCAAATCAGTCAAACCTGAATCTACCATCTCTTAGTGTGGAGTCACCACCTGGATTAGCTCTTTCCAGGAATTAGAGTCCTATGAGGCTTAATGTCAGGGGGATGGCCCTCTAAGACACAGAGATTCGGGTCTAGGATAAGCTACTTATTTCTTATTGGATCACATTATATTACATCTATAGAAAACCATATTTCTTAATTGCGCATATTCACACTTAAGTCATTTTGGAGTTATTATACATGATTCACGTATGTACAGAAAAAGTAGTAAATCCATACACAAAGCGGTAAATAAATGCGGAAAAGTAAAGATTAAAGGCTACATAACCTTGGGGGTTGGAACCGCCCACCTAATGTATTAATTACATTTCCCAAAAATAATATTTACAATACCCGAAGGAAAATAAAATCATAGGCATACATCATATGACATGTATGTTCAATTTGATTTTAGCGAGACCCGTGTGGCCTAATTTTAACATCGATAGTTTAAAGTTGTTAAAATAAAAATGGTTCATTTTTATTTACATGTATGTTGGTCGATTTTATTATTGAAAATGACCGCATGGTAAAGTAGTGAGGAGTGTTATACGGGAATACGTTTTATTCCCTTCGTGGGGGTTTCCTAAAATAATATTTAGAAACATAAATCTAGGCCAAGCATGCATAACATAGCCATTATTTGGGTTAACAATGGTAACGATGTCATCCATATCGTTACCGACTTCCCTATGAAGAGCGATATCAATATGAATGGCCCGAAGAACTTCCATTGCTACTCCAAACCTTAATCAACATGTTAATACATTTAAAAATCACATATGACTCCTGAATAATTACAATTTAGAGGTTTGTTACCCCCAATGATGCATTTCCATGTTCAAAAGGGTCTCAGCTAGTCATTCCGGGCTCAAACGATTAGAAACGGAGCAAAACAAAGTGAAGCTGCATTCTGCCAAAGCCAATAGCGTTAATGACATCAAGTTTCCAAACCTACAGAAAACACACAGAAATAGCAGAAAATAGCAAAAAGAAAATCTGAAACTTCAAATGATCATAACTTTTGCTATACTTAACCGATTCGGATGATCTTTATCATTCCAGAAAGCTTAAGATGTGTAGCATATGTCTATACAAACAAAATACTCAAAAATATTTTAAATCATACTGCATTTTCTAGAAAATAGGCTGGTGTATGAAAACGGAAAACACCGAAAGGGAAATGAAACTTCGAAAAGAAAAGCATATAAACGTAAGCACGAACTCTAGGAACTTAGAGGCTTACCCTGTAGTCATGAATCCACATTCTTTAAGATCCATGAAGTCCTTCAAGAAGCTCTCCTTATTTCTTTTTGGTTTGTTTTGGTGATTTACCAAAAATCTTTGGAAGGGATCTATTCCTTGCCAAAGTGGTTGTTTCAGAAGGTGTAGTAACCTTCAAGTGAATGATAAAGATGTTTTAGACTCTCCATTCAAGTCTAATCCTCAAGTATTTAATCTAACTAACCCAAAATCCAAAGTTTTGGGGGTGAAAGTTTAGTTTTATCTCAAGAACACTCAAGAACGCCTAAAAAAATGCTCCCTCTTTCTTATGCTAAATGTGAGCTCCTCTTTTCTAGAACTCCCCCCTTCTCTCTGCAACTTCCACCCCTTGCAACTCCCCTTTTTTCTTTTGAAAATAATTCAGCCCCTTTCTTATGGGGCTCCCTTCAATCCAAAAAGTCCCACTTTCTCCACCTATTTTTGTCATTTTCTATAATTTTCTTCCTTTAATCATGCATGATGTTGGATGGCATCATGTTGACAGGGTGTTAGGTGGAGAAAATCCAGAATTATGGGTTAAAGTTGGGTCCTCTTGACCAAATGATGTAGAAATTGCATTTTTGGTATGACTGTAAAAGCAATGTCGTTAAAAACATTGCCAATGTCATTAACGACATTGGCTATATCATTAACGACATTGGTAATGTCATTAACGATATTGCAATATCATTAATGACATTGCGAAGTCATTGACGACATTGCATGGCCAGATTGGGTTTTTATTTTGGGCTTTTTCAAGAAGAGGAAGCCTAAAAAAACAAATCGGATGATTCCTAGATGATTTTAGGACCCTGCAAAATGTGAAAAAACTAACAAGGGAAAAATTACAGCTTCATCATCGAACTCGTGAGTAGGGAGTAAAAATCATGTGCTCACAAGCTGCCCCTCATGGGATCACTGCTGATATGAGATCAATATGGTCCCACGATTGAAAGAGCAATGGGATTTAGAGACATTACCTACCTAGTCGCGATTTACACTCTTTGGGGATGATGGTTGAAAGCTTTCATCTCAGTGCGGTGTCTTTCGGGGATTAGTCTCTAATTGCCCCTTGTGAATTGCTAGTTTGGCAATGATTACCCCTGGAGGGTAGAGCCTTAGTTGATTGATGCCGCTAGAATCATTGGGGAGAGAACATTGGCCATGTGTCTTCGTTCTTTTAGCTGAGGACCCATGTGTGTAGGCTGTGGTAAGCCTACTGACAATGTGGATCGTAGGAAGTATGCTGACCATAAAAAAGGTCGGGACTAGACATGAACTATAGAAAGTTCATTAATTGTAAAAAGTCAAAATAGATGTGAACTGCAGAAAGCTTATTTGATTGTAAAAAGTTAAAAGATTACGAACTGTACAAAGTTCATTGATTGTAAAAAGTCAGAGAGTTGCGAATGTGGACTGTAGAAAGTCCGTTAATTGTAAAAAGTCTGAATAGATTGTAAAAAGTCCCATAGGGTACGTAGACTGTAGAAAGTCCGCGGTGGATGCCCCTTGTGAGTTGACTGTGAGTTGACTATAACCCTTATGATACGTCGACCGTGGTAAGTCTTTGTCGAAATCTGCTATGGGATGGTTGACCGTCGTGGTCTAAATTGTATGCCCCTTATGAGTTAACCTCTGGGTTGACTGTGACCCTCGAAACTGCTGGGGAAAGGATGAAAGTTGTGCACTCCATTCCTTCGATGATACATCGACTACTGTGAGTCTGCGTCAAAATCCACTGTAGAATGGTTGACCGTTGCTGTCTGAATTGTATGCCCCTTATGAGTTGAAGGGTACCTGCAAGAATGAGGAGTCTTATTAGTAGATACTCATGACATATGTTTTAATTCCTTGATTGAGATTGCTGAGAGCAAAAACCCTTCAATCAAGAATTAAAACATGAGGGTTCTGAGAAATTTTTCTTCAGGCCTATGATAAATGTGGAAATTTACTTTTGAGATTTTCAGGGATATCTCGATGGTCACTCCGTTGTTTTTGGAGGCTTTTGTGATGTTGTAATGCTGCCTGAAGGAGGCCTAAGTAGGCTTGAATTGATTTTGGGCTTGAATGGGCCATTATCTTGTTTGTTGGTTTCTCATGTGAGGGTGGAGATTCTTGTTTACTGGGACTGTGTACCCCGGTTTGTTATTATCTTTACCTGTAAATGATATTATGTGCATGTGATGTATGCATGATTTTATGCATGAACAATATTTATCATATGATGTATGTTTGTCTGTTGTATGTGTCATGGGCTCCATTCATTGAAGAGCCTTCTCTTGTGCTGGTGCATGGTTGCCCCTAGGGGTTATCTTGTTGGGGATTCCATGGTTGACTCCTTCAGAGCGATGACCATGGGTTCGTTGAATCAGATTCGAGTTCAAATCTTGGATTTGGTTTGTGGAAAGTCTGGATGAGTCGTTGATCCTGCATTATGTCGGCGATGATCACTTGGAAGCCGTTTACCTGAAGTTTTGAAGGTATATAATGCCGTGCACGTACCGCTCCAAGGAGGAGATGATGAATTTGATATTGGTTCTAATTTCTGCATAGACCGCCCTTGCCAGTTTTCAATCTATCGAACATTGTCTTAATTTTTGCCTTGACCGCTCTTTCAAGTTTTCAATCCAGCAGACCCATTTTTCTTTATTATTTTTTTTGTTTTTTGGATGTTCACTTGCGATATTCTACCATTGGCATGCAAGCAATCAAACTAAGCATATGCATAAAGATTCAGCAAAAATGATAATTCATTGATGAACTTAACATGGGTATAAATGTTTCAAATGATTTGACTACTGCCATTGATTAGCCCTCTCAGGTTTTCTAACCAATGTAGTTCTCTCGATGTCCTAAGTTTTGCATGAGCCGCCCTTTTCGGGTTTTCAACTCAACAGACTATTCTTTTTCTATTTTGAAAAGAAGCCCTAATTTTTGCTCAACTAACCGAGTGTTAATTGACAGGCTAAATACAAATTTATTTTTTTGGTGGTACCGCTTTTTATTGATTTATTTCTTTTACCTATGCGTGATAGAAATTGGTTGATTTGGTAGATTTGGTTGATCGATCGATGTCCATGTCCACGACTTCATTTATCAACTCGTTCAGCGTTTTTGATCGATTGGTTGGTGCTTACGCCACTTTGGCTCGAGGTGTATGTGATGATGGGTCTTGATCATTAGCTTTTCCTTCGATGGTGCGATGATTTCCCCATAAATAGTAGCAAGCCATGCGAAGGAGTTATTGACATGTTCAACAATCTAACTCCTTTTTGTCTTTAGTATTGACTTCTATTTGATTATCCCTTGAATGGTGGTGATCCGTGTGGTGGAGTTGTTGACGCGTTCAACGATCTGACTCCTTTTTGTGACATTGCGTCGGTTGCTTGGTCTTATGAATGGTGGTGATGGAGTTGTTGACGTGTTCAATGATCCGACTCCTTCTTTGTAGCATTACGCTGGTTGTTTGGTCTTATGAATGGAGTTGTTGACATGTGCAACGATCTGACTCCTTTTTTGTGACATTGCGCCAGTTGTTTGGTCCCAACTTACTTGGTCAAAATTTTGGCCTTATTTTAGCTCTGATCCTTTTGATCTTTGGATGAGTCAGTGGACATTTCATTCTTGGAGATCTTTCCATTGATCTTTCGTCCTTGTATGATGAAGCAATTGCTATCACGCATCGTCTAAGTACATGTATTTGTCTCTCACTTTCTCTCAAGAGTCAAATCATTTGAATTTATTGTGGGGAATCCATTTATACCTAAATTAATTTCATGATATGATGTGTCACATGTGCTAAAAACATTATGTGTATGCTTATGAGAATGCATGATGTCATCCGAAAGAATATCAAGCAAGCAAGCAAAGTTTGAAGCATTCAAAGATTCAAAAGCCTCATTGACGGAGTTTGTTAACATAAAAGAGTTTAAAAATACTAATTATTACATCATTAGCATCCTCATCCTCCACATGCAGAGGGTCTTCTTTCCCATTATCTCCTTTTCGTATTAGTACTCATTGATTGGTTTCCCCATTGGTGAGTCCAGAGATTCAATCCACTCAAGCTTCTCAGCTTTCTCAAAAACCTCATTATAAGAAGTGAAAGTGTTGGTCTTGAGCCTCTGTT
>CATIWQ010056920.1:0-12506 GCA_949673415.1 Euphorbia schlechtendalii | reverse complement strand
GAGCCCTATTTATAGAGTTTGAAGGGTTGCGTCTATCCAAACGAAGAGTCACATCCATTGGTGAAAGATTGCATCTCTTCAATGTGATTGGTTGAGAGGCTTTGATTCAATCCACAATGGATAGGCACCTTTTCATGATTAGTTGACTTCTGATAAGTGTCTTTTCGTTAGTAGTTGATGGCGGTTGATCATGCTTATCTGGCGGTTGGTAGTTGAGAAGATAATACCAAAAAACTGTCCATGTTGCAACCGCGATATGTGATTCGTGACCGTGAACCTTCGATTGGCAGATTTTTATTTCTGAAGTGAACAGGTCACGACAGCGAGGTATTGTCATAACCGTGAATTGAGTTTTCTTCAGAAATCTCCTAGTAACTTCACCGATCTTCGACAGCTTCGATCCTAAGCCAAATCTTCAAGTCCCACGCATCATTTTACACCTTTTTCATTCTTTTTTCATAGAATTCCACTTTAGTTCATTTTACTCCCAAGATTTACCTAGTATCTACATTTGCATAAAAAATAACTACATACCACGTGAAATCTTTTATATGAAGTATAAAGATGACTAAAACTACAGTGTTTATTGTATAAAATTAATGTGATAATATGTGTAATTATACACTTATCACAGGTCACCGAAAAGCGTAAACAAAGTGTAAAAGCTCAATGGAAAGGTAAACGCATTAGCCTAGTTTATATCCTGTTTGACCAAACAATGCCTTCCATTTTACAAATCGTTGAAGGGAGTAAAAAACTTCACATTGAGCGAGGAGTGAGAAAAGGCGTTTGAAAACTTGAAGATGTTCCTATCTTCACCATCGCTTTTAAGCAAACCAGTAGGGTGTGAACCCCTGTATCAATACATCAGCACAGGGGAGGAAACCATTGGGGTAACATTAATCAGAGAAGAAGGGCCGGAGCAATTGCCGATCTATTATGTGAGTAAGGTGTTGAAGGGAGCCGAGCTAAGGTATACAAACCTAGAGAAGGAGGCCTATGCAGTAATAACTGCGTCTCAAAGACTAAGGCATTATTTCCAGAGCCACCCGATCGTGGTCTGAACTAACTTAGGCCTAAAGAAAGTATTGCAAATGCTAGAAACCTCGAGTAGGGTAATAGAGTGGGGGATAAAGTTGTCTAAGTTTGACTTCCGCTTTGAGCCCAAGAAAGCCATGAAGGGGCAAGTGTTAGCAAACTTCGTACAAGAAGTTCTTGAGATAAAGGATGAGGTCTTACGGGAGATCACATGGACGGTCTATGTAAATGATAGCTTGGTAAATGACTTAGGAGGAGTTGGAATCCACATGAAAGGTCCAGGTGGCATCGTTATCAATCAGGCCATTCGCCTATCCTTCCAAATCACCAACAAGTCACAGAGTATGAAGCATTTATCTAGGCTCTAAGAATAATGGAAGCCATCGAGCTGGACCATGTTAAAGTTTGTAGTGACACCAAGTTGGTTGTCAACCAATTGGGAGGCGGATATGATATTAGAGATGAAAACATGAACAAGTATGCTGAGCTGGTGAAAGGCATAATGACCAAGATAAGGGATAAAGGCTCCAAGATAGAGATCCACCACATTTCCATAATAGAGAACTCAGAGGTAAATAGATTAGCCAAGGCCGCATCAGACCCTACGAGCGAGAGGCTGATCCCACAAGTGATCATCTAGCTAACAAAACCCAGCATTAGCTAGCCCGAGGTCCTGGCAATCGAGAGCGGCCCTCAAGGGCTGGAATAGTACACCCCTATCATGCTCTATTTGAGGGAGGGAGGACTCCCAGAAGATGAGGCAAATGCATAGAAACTGATCCACAAATCATTCCAATGTGCAATTAGGGGGGAAGATCTATTTCAGAAGTCCATAAGCCACTCCTGGAGGAAGTGCTTAGGCCGAAAAGACACCGAATATGTGATAAAGGAGATGTACGAAGGGATATGTGGTGGCTAAGAGAAAAAGAACGCGATCTTGAGGAAGGCGTAGCTCCAAGGATACTTCTGGCCGACCATGGAGTGGGATGCAAAGAAAATAATCTAGAAGTGCCAAGCCTGCTAGTCCTATGCAAAGAATCTTCGAGCTCTGCCAACTGCCATGATGGTGATTAAGACAGCGTAGCCGTTCTCCACTTGGGGAGTAGACATTGTGGGACCTTTACCTTTTGCCCAGTACTAGAAGAAATTCATTATTGCAGTGGTCGACCACTTCTCTAAGTAGGTAGAAGCCACGACAGTCACAACCATAACACTGAACTAGGTAATCAAATTTTTCAATAAAAATATTATGACTAGGTTCGACATCCCACACCCAATTATCACTGATAACGGGATACAGTTCAATTGCGAACTGTTCAAGGCATACTTGAGGGACTACACAATAAGCTACGTTTTTCCTCGATGTCATACCCTAGTGCAATGGCATGACCAAGGTCACTAACCGGACCATCATCGACGAAGTCAAAACTCGTGTGCTAAAACATGGGTCTTTGTGGGTGGAAGAATTGAACAATGTGTTATGGTCATACCAGACCACTCCAAGGACAACCACAGGCCAAACCCCATTCCTGCTTACCTATGGCACAGAAGTAGTGGTTCTTGTAAATATTGGTACCCCAAGCGAGAGAGTGGCCAACTATGTGGGATAAGGCACAAATGAAGACATGTTGCGAAGAAATCTTGACAAGCTGGAGGGAAAGAGGGAATGAGCCTACCTTAGAATGTCCACCTACAAGAAGCAAGTGGCGGAAGTGTTTAAACTAGTTAGGCCCTGTTCATTTCAAGTAGGAGAACTAGTCCTGCGTAGCACTAAAGCCTCTAGAGCAAGGATTAGACAGGGGAAATTTGGCATCAATTGGGAAGGACCCTTTAGAGTCACCCAAAAGTTGAGCCAAAACACCTACAAAATCCACATAGAAGGGAGAGTCCTAACAAGGACCTGGAATGCCATGGCTCTGCAAAAGTTCTACCTCGGTGATTACACAATTAATCAAGTTCATCTAACATAGTATGTATTCCTTTTTATTTTTTCTAGGATGGTCCTAGTTTATGCATTTTGTTTTCTCATTCATTCAATCATGCATTTTCAATAGTTTTATTAATAAAAGAAGCATTCTTCAACACTATACTCTGTTGAATACACCACGACCATTAAAAGCTAAAGAGAGTGCCCCAAAGGCCCCAAAATTAAAATAACAAGTCCAAAGGTCGAAGTTGAGTGCTAATATAGCCCTTTTTAACAAATGAAGCTTAAAGCTAAGCAAGGAGTGCCCCAGAGGTTCAAAGCTAAAAAAAGGCCAAAGGCCGAACCGGAGTGCTAACCTAGCCCCATTACTAATGAAATGCCGGTGTGTTACCCTAAGCATAATTAAAGAGCACCCCAAAGACCCCAAGTTAAAAGGTAAGGCTGGAGTGTTAGTATAACCCAATGTATAAAACAAAATTTAAAGCTGAAAGTAAAAAGCGCCTAGAAAGGCAAAATAATTACATAAAGCCTAAGTAGATATGAAGCATACTTATCGTAAAAGGAAAAAAGCATAAAGAAAATAATGCCTAGAATGACTAATACAAGAGTTGAAATAAAGAACTTTTCATTAATTGGAATAAAAATTAGAATGCGGTAGAGGAAATTTCCTCTAAGTCCCCTAACTCAGAATATACTGAACTAGCCTCAGAGACAGCATGATTGGATCGATTCTTGGGGGTGGGGTTAGAGGTCCGCTTCAACATCAAGTCCTTGAAGAGGCATGCATCATCAGGCTAGATCTCTAGGCGCTCACATATCTTGGGGTCGGTCATCAAGGCAAGCTCATCTAGGTCGGCGCTAGGGAATTTCTCAGCAATCTTCTTGAAGAACCTGGCTTGAAAAGTGATGCGATGTGTGTTCCATTCCAAAATCACTTTCTTCCCCCCGGTAGTAGTGGTGCTTGGCGGCCTTGCACTTTCGCTGAGAAATGGCCAAGGTCTTCTCAACCAAAACCATCCTAGCGCACACCTTCTCTAGTTCAGCCCTAAGAACGGGGGCGTCATCCTAGGACTTCTTCAGCTCTTCCCTTAAAGAGGTGGCCTCTCAACAAGATGTAGTGAGATCAGCCTCTAAATTTGACATGGCCTCGGTGGCCTCTTCCGCAACCGTAAAAGAAGAAAGTTTCAGGCCATCTAGCTCGAAGGTGAGGGCGGAAACACTTGCCTTGCTACTTTCCAAGTCTGATTTAAGCTTGGAAAATAGCTCGGCCTCCTTATGGCGCTCCTCAACCATTGCTTTCACCTTTATCAACTCCTTTTGCATAGAGGCCATCACCCCCTTTAGTTGGGTTAAGTCCTTCGCCTAAGCTTGTTTCTCCTCCGCCAGGGTCCAGGCCTCGTGGTAAGTCCAGCACAAGTGTTTGAGTAGTTGGAAGGAGTCCGCGAAGTTCTACATATAAATAAATTTGAGTTGGAGAAGCCAAAGAGAAGTAAAAATCAGTAAACAAGGTAAAAAGCTTTCCTAGACACTGTTATAAACTTGTTCTTTAGCCATGGAAAGCGAGCTACGATCGGTATAATGATCTTACTCAGCAAGAAGCTCTAGCAAGGAGCACAAGTCTTCCACCATGCCGAAGTGGGTAAGATCGTGTCAGAACCATGCTCTTCCAGCCACCGCTGCAATAGAATAAAGGGAATAAATGAGGAATAGATAAATGAAAAAGAAAAATTGAAGAAGGGTTTACCAAAAGGTGAATTGTACCTTGACGGGGCAAGGAAGTTCTTGCTTAGCAACCTTCCCTCTCCCTTGCGAGCAGAGTGGACAACCCTCAGAATACTCCCCATCCACCTTAGTGCTGGTTAATCAAGATAGTAACTAAACATGCAACGTTGCAAGGTAGAATTTCAAAACATAATATTAAATCTAAAGGATCTCCTAAGCATGTCATGATTGATATAATCTAAGTGAAAACATTCCATATATGCCAATAGGTTTATAAAACTTATAAAAGAAACCCTAACATCTAAGTTTAGAATATTACCAGTTGATGCGCATCCCTTAGAGCAATATGGCAAAACACGTTGGCACTAGCCTCCAAACTAGGATAGCCTCTATGATTGATCTACATGAATATTCACCGACCAAAACCTCCATTGAGGTAGATACCATTGGTAGACAACAGCTGCTAGACTGCATGAAGACCAACCTAAAAATATTAACTAAGAAGGCTCACTTCAAAATAGAAAGAGCCTTCTAAAGAATTCTTCGTCACTTTTAGAAACTCATGGAAGATCTCACATAATCTCACAAAGAAAAGATGTCGAACTCAGAGAGAAAGGCTCAGCTGAACTGAATTGAAAGGAGGAGAAGAGACCATTATATACAGTGGGAGGAGAGCAAATTGCTCCCCTAATCTTCCAATGTGTGATGGGGAAATCCCATCTCACAACCGGGATAACGCGAGGAGCTTGAGCTCCACGCGGGCCGACCCGCACACAGCCCACTTATGCAAGTTGTGCGGTGGCTTACAAAGCCCTTTTGCAAGCCCATCTTGCGGACCTCTAGCGAGTTTGCTACTCGCTAGCACACGCGGGCTGACCAACGGGCATTTTAGCTGGCGGGGTAACAACGTAGGCCCCATTCTGAACAACCCGTGTTTATTTTGGGCCCACTCATAATGGGAAACATTCCCTTGCTTCGTTGTGTGTAGTTTTTCCCAAATTGACTAGAAACCCATTCTATCAATCTTATACTTTAATCAGAGGTTTATAAGTGTGTCTCTTCAACAAGGGGCCCTAAGATACATCTGGAGCGATGGATCACTATATCTGGAGCGATGGATCCCATTTTAACTACTCAACTTATTAACATGTGATCATCACTATACCCGCAATCACTTGTATCATCATGATCGCTAGGGTATGAATAAGTATGACCCAAAGTACAGAAATTCCTACATAAGGTAACTAGTATCTCAGGTTTGTAAATACTTGTACTGCTACTACAATGAGACATGAGACCAACACATGGATATAGTTATTTTTGAGTGTCTATCTTATAGCAGTCTCTAATGTATTACCCAAATACGTTCATGTGTTAACTCAAGGTACCACCTTCAGCTTGTGAGATAGGCTGCTTGGATCTAATCCAAGGAGTAAGCCTACACATGCTAGTTTGTCCACTTCATTGATGTCTAGTCTTAATGAAACTATGACTAGGGATATTTAGACTATTCAAGTAATACATATGTGCAGTTCTCACACCACATAGCTCCCACTATGTCCTCACACTTTTACGCTATGAAGTAGTCATGGACTTTGTCTTATCAATGCGCATATATATAATATTATACATATATGATACCAGTGAGATGATGTTTTTAATAATAATAATAATAATACGAAACCATTTGTACATTATAACTAATTAATATATATCTCCCTAATTGCCTCTAAGGCATACATCATGTCTAACACTTAGGTCTCTTAGAAAGGCTCTCTACATGGGAAGCCGACCGGGCCCGTTTTGTAGTCGCAGTGACATGGGGGCTCTTCCTATGCTTCCTAACCTGCCTCGCGTGTTTCCCTGCTTTAGGGAAATCTACATCCCACACCACCTGCTATGTGGCAGTGGCATCCTCCTCCCCCTGTCCACCTTAATAGCGGCATCCTCTCACCCTTCTTCTCTGAAGAAGAAGGGATATACACCACATGGACAAGATCGAAAGGGAGACTAACTTCATTTTCTTCCTCCATATCTCAAAGGAATTAGTTCATTGAGGCATGATCAAGGCTGGGGACGGGTTTCGTAACTGGCGCCTCCACATTAATCTAAGCTCCGCTGGTAGGGGGTTGGCCAAATGGGTCTACATCAGTTCTGCAATAAAAGGTAGCCATATCACTAGGACAATTAGCCATTCGTTTAAAAAGAAAAAAGGAAGTAAATTGATAGTAAAGGGAAAAGAGAGAAACTTACACACAAGACCCTGGAGATTCCTAACAACGGTCAAAATTTCATTATCCAATTTATAGCGATCGTTGTTGGACCAAACAAGCGCCTGAGCTTTCTTCCAGTGGATAGGGGTAGGATTGAGCTAGTTAAGTACGAATAGGGTCTGACATTGGTTAAAATTTAGACACCCGTCTCTCACCCAAGAGTTGTAGTTCACTTGGTCGTCGTTCCATGTAATGGGGAACAGAAAATCCTCCCCATCATAAAGGGAACCCGTCCCTGTGTTGGGCTCCTTCCCAACCAAAAGCCATTAGTCCTTGAAGTTCTTAACGAACTCTAACTTGGCCAACAACATTGGCATGACTATTTGATGAGTTTGCCAATACACCAAACACCCGGGCTGCCTTGAGACCGAGTGATAGAAGTGTCGGAATACCATCCCATCTAGTTCGAGCCCTAGGTCAATATAGAGTTTGTCAAGGAGGGTGAGCTCTAACCAGGAGTTGGGATGTACTTGGCCTAGGGGGAGATTGAATTCACTTAAAATGGAGCAAATGGAGGGAGATAATTGCAAATAGAAGCCCCATTTTATTTGTTTCTCTAGCACAGCGAACATCCCTACTAGGGGTGTATTCAAGCGCTCATTTCCTTTAGGGAGAATGGTTAGTAATTCTGCCTTATCTGAATTTACAAGGGTAAACTAGATGTTGCGTTCCTTTGTGATCAAGGAGCTGACTCTGATATCTACATCAAGGCCTATTTCTTTCTTTTTCTTATTTTTAATCTTGGGAGGAACTTCAGGGTTGATAAGGGCTAGATCTATACTGTACTCAGCAAAGGGGTCAATGTATAGGAGAGGAGTATAATTTCATGGGGGTTCAAAGTTAAAAGCCATCCCCTCGGAGGT
Source organism: Euphorbia schlechtendalii (assembly GCA_949673415.1). Classification (NCBI taxonomy): domain Eukaryota; kingdom Viridiplantae; phylum Streptophyta; class Magnoliopsida; order Malpighiales; family Euphorbiaceae; genus Euphorbia; species Euphorbia schlechtendalii. The sequence continues at coordinate 4,683 of CATIWQ010056920.1, read as the reverse complement.
GGTGGAGAAGGCGTTTAAGAGAATGGCCGGAATAGAGCGACTCGAGGATTCACCCTGAACGTGAGATGAATCCTTGAAGGTCTTAGTTAGAGCCATAACTATCAAAATACAAGAAAGAATGAAATAAAAGGAAAGATTTACTTAGTTTAGGGATGCAAAGATAGAGCTAAGATTTGCGGCAGAATAAAGGCAATAGTAGTAGGGAGAAGAAGCGAGAGTAAGGAGAAGAAGATGGAAGAAATACGGGTGAATTTATTGGAAAAATAAATGGGGAAAAGCACCGTAATCATCACAAATACAACTTCCAAGGAAAAACTACATTTAAAATGAAGAATTATGCATGGTGCGTGGCATTTTCAAAGGTTTTTCATGGCACATGAGATATACTCCGTAGTAAAGATGTAATACAAGTTAGAGGAAAGGCCGATCTATTATAACGTGCGTTACCTCGGTCCAAGTTGGAAATGGCTCAAGGCTTAAAAAACCTCATCTTATGATTAGGGGGGACTACTCCGGGAACCAGAGTTCGGTGACATGATGTAAATTGGACCGACCCAATTTATAAAGGCTTTTCAAAAACTTCAAAGGATCGGTAAACTTTAAGGAAATGACCAATTTATGAGCTCAGCTTTGCCTCTACAGACCAGTATAATTCCCAGAGATAAATCAAACTTAAGAAATTGATAATTTCCATTAATCCAGCCCAGTTCCAAGCAATCAGTCAGTCACATGATATCGGTAAAATCCAAGGGATCGGTTTACCTCTGTTGGATTGGCCTCATCTACCAGTTGGTCAGTCCACATCCTACACAATGGTAAATAGGTCCTAATTAGTATGTTGTCATCCAAAGTTTGTGAGATTTAGACCTTAAAGAGTCTAGCCCAGGCCAGGGGGGACTTATGATGACAGCCCACCTAATAACCCATAGCCCACGAGGCTGTTTGGCCTAAGAGGCCCAGTCAACCCATGAAACAAGACAGCATTTATGGTTGTGTAGTTACCCTAGGGTAGTTAACGAACTACAAGAGCATTTACTGCCACTATCTCAACATGAACTAAGAGTTTTACTACACGATTTGGACTTGCTATAAATACCATTTTCTCCAGAGTTGCTCGGGTACGTAATTCAATTATTCTTGATATGTTCAAACTATCACTCTCTCCCTGTTAACTAACTTGAGCGTCGAAGAGGCTTCTTTGGAGCCCCGGCCAAGCCTATCTAAAGTTTGTTTGTATCGTAGATAACCCACATTTGGATCACCCGACATCAGTATGCAATACTTTATAATTAAACTTAATTAATTAAATTATTTAACATATGAATTTATTTAATTGTAAATTAAATAAGTATTGTATGTAAATACAATTTTACTAATTTAATTTTACTTTATGAATAATATAAAATACATTATATTATACCATTAACTAAATTGAAGTCTTGGAGTTATATAGATTATTCAATTACATTGACTTGATATGTCAATTAATAAATAATTAATTCTTCATCTAGTATTGTAACTGTTCCCGTATAAGTAATCCCATATCAATAGTTCTAATTGCACGATCCTTTGGTTCTGTTTATAATTTGACAATGGGTTATACCCATAGAATGTAAGCGGATTTTAGCAAACCATTACATCTCCTAGTTGGGACTGTGTATAGTCGTGTGTTAAAGATACTGAACCCAATAATTATCTCACAAAGTTCTTTACCAGTTGACATCAATATGATGAATAAGAGGCATGGTGGTTATCATCCTCTTATGTAGTTCATTGTATTTCTTGATCAAGGATAAAATGATAAAATATATAAACGACTTATTAGACATCCTTATCCCTTTAATTCATCAAGTGACGAGTGATTCATTTTGATTTATCAAATCGAATGACAATCCTATCACTTCAACAATACTAATAATGTGGTTATGAAATATATTGAGCATACTCGTACTTGTAATAAAATATTTAAGGATCCATCAGTAATATACTACAAAATACCCAATTCCACATCAATTATAAGTTGAAATCAAGTTTGAGGACAATTGAGACCTATTCAACAAATTATCTATGACATAAAACCATGTGACTTTATTGTGTGGATCGGTCCAGCCCCATGTTTCCAACATTTGCCCATGTTCATGATCTACTTTACCAAGTGACATAATAACTACATTGAAATAGATCATCCAACATACAAGTCTTTTGTTTCGTTCATTCCCATGATTAAAACAAAATTGAAACATTTATGATTTTCAATCAATGGATACTCTACTCATGTTATAATACAAGATATAAATACAACATATAATTGCCTTTATAATGTAGCACTATATGAACCAATGCCTTTAGAACTAAGGTACATAAACAATTCCAACAATCTTCTACTTGAACTAGTTCACAATAGGTATTGCCCTAATCTTTATGTATCTAACCTAATCTTAAGCTCCATCAATGATTGACTTTTTGTTAGACGATCAACGACAATATTCCTGTGTCAACCCCATGTATTGACCTGTCATATGACATCTAAACACATGTTTGAACTTTGTGATTGGGTTTCTTTAGCTTGTGTTAAACATTAAGTTTGTCTAGAATCCATCCATCCTAACTTATAAACTTATTAGTCCAAACACCTCCCTTTGTAGAACGACATGCTAGTACGTGCTCATTTACAGAGTTAACAAATATAATGTATAGAGCTTTCAGCTCATACTACAACTTTCAACAAGCATAACATAACTAGAATATATCTGGTCTTTAAACATAAACTGATTTGTATACCTCGTAAAACTCAACATCCATGATCAAATCTAACATTTTAGATTTTCCTCAATTGGATCATATGATTTTATCTATTTCATAGATTAAAATCTATTGGATCAAATCTAACTTTATATATTTTCATCCTAAAGGTCATTCTCTTGGATCCGATCTAACAACGTTGAAATCCATCCAATTAGAATGTCAATGATTTGCCTAAAGCTCACATTGTAAAGAATTCACTAATGCTTTAGTGAACCACTTCTAATTTACCCAATCATAACAATTTTATCATAATACAATATTTTGAAATGTGACCACATGTTTTATTAACATCACACACACACACACACACACACATTATCCATAAAACATCATTCGATAGCTACATGAAAATTTCAAATGCATTCTATCACCTTAACACCTATAAGTGCGATAATCTAGTTATTAACTAAATTATGGTCCGTAGACTACATTTCAGCTCTATTAACTTTTACGCTATAAAGCCAATTAAGGATTATTCATAGTCCAAAGTGTCTTACTTATGAGTCATCACCAATTTTGAGAAAGTGCATCTCTCAATTTTGTGAGTTAATCGTCATGCCTTTACAGGTCAATTATGACTTTACAACTTACACTTTAATTGCAAGAAGTTTAAATGTAAATTTGACTTATCCTTTCAGGAATTTATGTTCTTTGAATTTGCTAGTTTAATCATGCTCAAACTACTTTTTTTGAAGATTGACATCTCTTAGAAAACACCCTTGCAAGCCTCAAACATCATGTTTAGGTAGGGTCGTAGTTATGATATCCTTTGGGTTTCCAATGTGTCATTCACAAATAGGCTAAAATTAATTTTACCTGTGCTAATCTAACATCAATATTATGACATAGATTGCCAATCTTATGTCAACCATTTGATTCAGATTTCAAATTTTCAAAATCAGATGAAAGTCCCATTAGGCTTTAGTCTATCCATACTTCATATGATGCTCTTTCAATTACCTCAGTCTTAATGTGATGTAGTAAACTAGTAATCAAGAATTATTCCTTAATATGGGTTACATGAGATAAAAAAGAATTGTTTTGAGTATACCATGTATAACATGACATTGTTCCTCCCTTTCAATACTCCATTACAATGTTGTGTTCTAGGAAGACTGAGTTCTGAGTCTATCTCACACCCACTCAAAATTATTCAGACTAGGTTATAATATACTTGGTTTCTTAGTTAAAATAAGAGACTTGATATTATAAATTGTTAATATCTCTATTTTATTCTTAGAGTCCTTGATACAAGGTCCATGAATCTAATCCCATTAGCCATGCTAAATGAAATTCATCCCCGAAAGTAACCAAGAAATCTACCTATTTTCAACTATCACACTTCAGGACTTATGCACACTCCCACTAAGTTTTGGATCCATCATGCTAGCTTCTCATTTAACAACTTCCTTAACAAGTATATATGCTAAAGCCTTACACATACTCCCTGTGAGCACATGATTTTGTACCAGCTCGCGCGTTCGATGATGACGGCTTTTTGGGATTTAATCCTTGAATCACACAATTTTTTATTGTTAAATTTTCTTCAAATGGGAGCTCTTCTCGTACAAAATAAATATTTCAGTCCCTAAATAAATATTTAGGAACGTAAAATAAAAGACTTAAGTGAAAATTTAAAGGCTTAAAATATTTTTAAGGACCTAAATAAATGTTTAAGAGTTCAGAATAATTTAATTAAATAGTTTATTTTTTAAATAAGAAAAAAATATACATACATACATACATACATACATACATATATATACATATATACATAGACACACACACACACACATATATATATATATATATATATATATATATATATATATATATATATATATATATATATATATATATATATATATATATATATAT
>CATIWQ010056914.1:0-14834 GCA_949673415.1 Euphorbia schlechtendalii | reverse complement strand
TTGGTGGGCCGTCCCCCGGACGTTAAGCCTCACAGGACTCTAATTCCTGGAAAGAGCTAATCCAGGTGGCGACTCCACACTGAGAGACGGTGGATTCGGGTTCGAACCGATCTTAAACGTTTTCGCCTTTTTCTCTTTTTTAACCTTTTTTCCCGGGTCCCAGACCCGGTGCTTTCCTTCATCTGTTTTCAAAACACCCCGGTGGACCGCGCCTATGAACTTCTGCACGCTCTCGGCCCACCGCTCCGTGTCGCTCTCTCACACACGGTCCACCGGGGTGTTTGAAAATGTACCGTGTTGTGGAACCCGAGAAAAGTTTGGTAGAGAAAGCGAAAACATTTTTAGATTGGTTCAAACTTGAATCCACCGTCCCTTAGTGTGGAGTCGCCACCTGGATTAGCTCTTTCTAGGAATTAGAGTCCTGTTAGGCTTAATGTCCGGGGGACGGCCCACTAAGACACAGAGATTCGGCTCCGGGATAAGTTGCTTATTTCTTAAGTGATCACATTATATTACATCTACAGAAAAATCGTATTTTCTTAGTTATGCATATTCGCACTTAGATCGTTTTAGAGTTTGAAATGCATGATTCAAGCGGAAAGTAGTAAATCCATCCACAAAGTAGTAAGTAAATGCGGAAAAGTAAATGCGGGAAAGCAAAGGTTACAAAAATTACAAAAATCGGGGGGATGCAACCTCCCGCTAACCTATTAATTACATTTTCCGTAAAAATATATGCAATACCTGAAGGAAAATAAATCCTAGGCATACATCTAACCTGCATCTACAAGGGTTAGCACATGGGATATCACATATGTTCGATTTGATTTTAGCGAGGCCCCGTGTGGCCTAATTAAAACATCGACGGTTTAAAGTTGTTATTTTAAATAAAAATTGATTAATTTGTATTTACACGTATGTTGGTCAATTTTATTAGTGAAAATGATCGCATGGTAAAGTAGTGAGGACTGTTATCTGAGAATATGTTTTAATTCCCTTCGTTGGGGTATTCTAACATAAAAATTAAAAAGAAATAAAAGATGAAGAAGAGAATTACAACATTTATAATAATAAGGAATAAAAATAATTCCTAGGTCCACAAATAAAAATCAAAAGAGATGAAGCAAACGATGAGAGTAGAATTCGCAGTTCTAGGAACTCAGAGGCTTACCCTTTCGACGTGAATCCACTTCGGCATATCCGTTCGATCCCCGAGAGCGTTCCTCATTCGTTTTGGTTTAGTTGTGATTTAATTGGAAAAATAAATGTTTATTAATCCAAAAAGATAATCAGACTTGGGTTCTAAATTTGTTTTAGACCCTAGAATATGTAAGGATGTAAAAAGAAATTTGATATTTAGATAAAGAAATTTGGGATCCAAATGTATTTTAGATCCAAGAAAATATTAGAAGAAATGAAGATATTATTGTTTGTGGTGTTTGTTAGTGGAAATAAGATTTTTTCTCTAAAATTTCGAGCCTCCTTCAATCCAAGAAGGTCTGACTATTTATAGTAAAATTCCTAGAAAATCTAAAAAGGTAAGAAAATTTAGCGAGACTCCCTGGCGAGGATCACTAGACTCCCTGGCGAAGATCGCTAGACTCCTGGCGAGCCTCGCCAAACTGGCTGGCGTGCTCGCTAGACTCCTTGGCGAGCTCGCTAGACTCCTTGGCGAGGATCGCCAGACTTTCTGGCGAGTCTTGCCTCCCCAAATATCAGTGAGGCAAGCTCCGGATCCGGTTTTTCACGGTGTTTTTTGAATTTTTTTATGTATTTTCGTATTTTTTTAATTAATTTCTAAATTAAAGGAAAAAACTAGAAAAGTCCTTTTAAATTCAGAGACTTAAAAAAATGGTTTTTAATTAACTATGTAATAGATATCTTGAACCAGTTTCCAACCCAAGTATTAAAATAAATCAGTTCAAAATCAAGACATTTTATCTAAATAAAATTGAAAAGGTTACATTTTTTTTGAAAAAAAAAAAGTATTATTTTTCGAATTCAGTACCCAAAAGAATGTTTTATTCTATATCTTTATTCTATAATATAGAATAAAACCAAAACAAAAAGTTTTTTCCAATATGCTTTTTTTATATATGGTATGGTAAAGCGTCCGAGGAAGACTCCCATTTGAAGATCATCGGACGGTCGAAAATTGTGTGATTCAAGGATAAATATCCTGAAAAGCCATCAACATTAAACGCGCAAGCTGGTATAAAATCCAGTGCTCACAACGTGCATACCCAATTATACGACTCCTCAAATGTTTCTCCAATCTGGCATTAGCTTCAATAATATGGACAACTAACCCATTTTGGTTAAGGCATTAATCCCATCTAGTCTCATGACCAAACACATGTTAAGGGAAGGCATGTTGTACATGTGCTTACATTCGTTTATAAGGTTCGTATCACGACTTATGACGGAAATACTATATACCGCCTTAATATTACCATGGGGATTTTATTGGTGTTACTGGTCTTGCCCCAGTCTAGGTCTTATAAGATGGATATGATTATGAAAATAATAATTCCGGGCTATTTGGAATTATTAACTCTAAGGGAACATGCTCAGGACTGGTATATCGTAATCATTCCATTATGCAAAGACTCCACAGAGCATGCAAAATAAACAAGGTCCATGTTTAAGTCATTGCACCTATGTCGATAAGTTTTAATTTAATAACTTAAACCACGTTTATAAAACCATATGCGGAATCCAATTCCCATACTAGAAATCGACTAAGTCATAAAAGTCCCTTGGGTGCATTTGAATCTAATACGGATGAAGATTTCCAGGTAGGAGAGGCCTCCCTTAAAGTGAATGAGAAGCCAAGTCCAATCCTTGAAAAAATAACCACAGGCACTTTGATTCGTTGTACCATGGACAACTATGATTTAAAGATTTCGTTCTTTAATTGAGTGAAGTACGGGACGACCCTCAATCAAAGCATTACATGTGTGGTAAAACATTGCTAATTTATATGATAATCACCTAGATTAAGTTTGAGCAAAACCTTAATCTAGTTATCACATCATTTTCTATAATAGGAATTGAAACCTAAATCATGCATAGCATACTTTAATCAATTCATAGAAAATATCATTTTAACATATTATAATCAATCATGCATAGTATAAGGTAGGCTCTGATATCACTGTTGGTTAATCAAGATAGTGATTGAACATGCAAACGTTGCAAGGTGGAATTTCAAAACATAAAATTAACCTAAGGATCTCCTAAGCATGCCATGATTGATATAATCTAAGTTAAAACATTCCATAGATGATTTTAGTTTTATAAAGCTTATAAAAGAAACCTATCATCAAAGTTTAGAACATTACTAGTTGATGCATGCTTTCTTTTTCTTTGGCAGCAGTGTTCCCTTAGAGCAATTAGGCAGAAATTCTTTAGCACGAGCTTCTAAACTAGGATAGCCTCCTCGATTGATCCACACGAATCTTCACCGAACAAAACCTCGTTGAGGAAGAACCCGTTAGTAAAAAGTAGCTGTTAGACCACCCAAAGACCAACCCGAATATAAACCAAGATAACACATTTCAGAAAGTGCCTTCAAAAGAATTCTTCATTATTTGGAAAAACTTGTGGAGGATCTCGCACAACAAACAAAGAAAGAGATGCCAAACTCAGAGAGAAAAGCTGAGATAAAGTGTGTGGGATAATGAGATAAGGGAGGCCTATATATAGAGAAATGGGAAAGTGTTTAACTCCTCCTCAAACACAAATTGGGATGGGAATATCACATCCCACTTAGTGGGTCACTCCACACAGGTCACTCTCACAAGATAAGCCCTTCCGGGCTTCCCTTATGTTGCAAGTATGGGCTTGCGGGCTGCCCTTGCAGTGCCCTAGACGTCTTGCATCTCGCTAGCCACACAGGCTTACCCTGAATGCTAGCAACCCGTAAGCTTTTCAGCTTGTGAGGCAGCCATGTAGGCCCCACTCTGAATAACCCATGTTCATTTGGGGTACACTTCAATGGGCAAATTCCCTTGCTCTGCTCTATGTAATTTTCCCTATTTTCTCTTTATTCAATTTAATTATTAATTCGATCCAACGAATTTATAATTCTTCTGATGATTTCAACAACTCGATATTCTCGATATAGACCCAGTTTATAGGTTCTTTACTTAGTCTGATAAAGACCCAAAGTGTGTGACCTCATAGGATCCCAAAGTATTGAGTCACAGAGGTTAACCTAAACTTGGCTTCCCATCTGGGAACCTTTAGGCTAAGTGTTCCAGACCGATATGGAATCCGATAGCTCTAGATGATCAAATGGGCTTTCTAGCAAAGGCGTATGATCCCCTAATACTTGAAACATCACTTGGTTGTGACTTGATCCGGTTCTGCAGTAGTAACCAATACAATACACTCCTTCCATCAGGTTAAGTACCATCCAATTTATTAAGCTCAGATTAAGTGTCAGCTCATGTAATAGTCGTAGCTATCCTGGAATCAAACTTGCACACGAAGAACACCACTCGACCATTATGTATCAAGATTGATTAGAAACCCGTTCTATCAATCTTATACTTTGATCAGTGGTTTATGAGTGTGTCACTTCAACAAGGGGCTCTAAGGTAAGTCTCCCACTATATCAATATATCAAGAGCGATGGATCCCATCTCAACTACTTAGCTTACCAACATGTGACCATCACTATACCCGTAATCACCCATGTCATCCTACTCGCTAGGGTATGAATAAGTATGTCCCAAAGTATATCATCTTCAACTCCTACACAAGGTAACCAGTAGCTTAGGTTTGAGGATACTTGTACTGCTACTGCAATAAGACATGACACCAATACATGGATATAGTTATTTTTTAGTGTCTATCTTATCACGGTCTCCAATGTATTATCTGAATACATTCATGTGTTAACACAAGGTACCAGCTTCAGCTTGTGAGATCGGCTGCTTGGATCTAATCAAGGAGTTAGCTTACACATGCTAGTCTGTACGTTTCATTGATGTCTAGTCTCAATGAAACTATGACTAGGGATATTTAGACTATTCATAGTAACATGTATGTGCAATTCTCGCACCACATAGCTCCCACTATGTCCTCATTATGAAGTAGTCATGGGCTTTATCTTATCAATGTGCATATACATATTTAATACTATACATCTATGATATCACCGAGATACATAAACTAATTAAATGCACTAATAAGCAACAAATATGCCTTAATTATCATTAATAATAATCGGAAACCATTAATACATTATATCTAATAAAGATATATCACCCTAATTGCCTCTTGGGCATCCTTCATGTCTAACATAATTAATGTTTTAACATGGCCAAACACCTACCCTAAGGGCCCTAAAAGCGTCTACTCTAGGGTTCGAGCCAACGAAGTTATATTTTATATCTTGTGCCAAGTTTCACTCGGTCGAAAACCATGGATGGCGATCCTCTTGCTTTATAAAAATGAAGTACTATTTGAAGTACTTCACTAAGTCCAACTTGTTAGCAAAGTGGTAGAAGCCACCTTGTGTGAGCAAAGTGATAAAGGTCCTTACTCTACGTCTTCCTCAAGGAGGCCACCCATTTGAAAAACTCCGCATCAAATCTCATTTCTATCCAAGTACAAATGCAATAGTGACCCACCAAATCGATCCAGGCATTGGGATGTAGCTTAGCCGGATTAAGACCAAACTCCCTCAAAACGTCACTAATCCCCTCAAGCAATGGGTAGATGAAATCTGATCAAATTTGATCTATATAAATCCCAAACTACCCTTCAAGCGGATGAGTGATCCGCTGGGCCTTGGAGGGAAGAAGAATCTCACACTCTTTAAGCCAAGAAAACACATCCATTTCAAACTCCAGATCCACCTGGTCTTGGATCGATTCAATGAAATCAACACGGGGCATCCTATTTATTATTTCCCTAGCCTTACCCTTTCCTTTAGCCAACATAGTGGGACGAGTAGCCACGTGCCACCACATTGGGCAAGTAAAGGCCCTCTTCATCGTATTCATATGGGGAGAAACTCTAGTTGTAGGTTGAGGTGACGCCACAGGAGTCCGCCCCATTTCTTCATCAAGCTTGGCCCATGCCGTGGTGGAAGAAGACTAAGAACTAAAGGTAGATTTTCTGCGAGACACTCGATCACCATCTGACTCGAACATGGCTTTAATTGATTTGGGTTCCCTAGAGGGGGAGATATAATCATTATAATCTACATTCACTAGTTTAAAGTACTTCGAGTTCATCTCAGCTAACTCCTTGCTAAATTGGCTACTATTGGTGGATGCAGAGTCGGTCATTGTCACCTATTAAAATCCTAATTGGTTAGAAAATATCCTAAGGAATCTAAAGCTAGTTCGAGGTGGCACAAACAACATTCAGCTGAGATTCTAAAGCTAGTTCGAGGATAGATTCTAAACTAGGAATCTAAAGCTATAGGAGACCACAAAAGTCCATTGTTATTAGTGCAATCTTCAGCTGAGATTCAATGTTAAGAATTTTGGGACCAATAGATGCAATACACCGTGAAGTGTAAACGTCTTTTCCATCCAGCTCTCCAATCTTGAAAAGTGAATCCACCTTCTTCATTAGATCTTCCACTTTGGTTTTTATAACATTCAACTTTGTGTGGATTGTCATTCCCATCTCAGGGCAAAGGGACTCAGTCGAAGGCGCGCTTGGTATAGGCATGGCTGGAAAAATCTGTTCCATCGTTGTCACTAGAAATTTCTATGATGAGAAGACTTTCTCTGTTATGTGATCAGAGACCTCTCACTGAAGAGTATCCATTTTGGTATGGAGAGAGTCAATGTTCATAACAAAGGCCTTGTCTAGCTTCTTTGAGATATCCTTTAATAGCTTGAGCACCTCATCTTACTTGTTATCATAAACCAGCAAGAACCTTAACTCGGATTCTACCAACTTCACTATGTTGTGGCTCATGTCCTTGGTAGATGTTACCTCCTTGGAGATATCATCGATCTTGCGATTAGAGCCATTAACCCATTCAAGATTAGAGCCATCTTATCTACCAAGCTCTTGGCACTCTCTTTTGCCAAGTGATTTCAAATAACCAACAAGCTGCCTTGGATCCTCTCAAACTCCTCAAAGTATAGAGAGTCACTAGGCACACTTGTGTGTTGTTCAAATTCTGGCAATTTTACCTTGGGCTTGGATGATAAGTTTATCAATTCTTGAGCGAGTAGCATGTTGCCAACTGCTCCATCTAACTCAGCATCAGTCTTGAGCGTAAGAAATTGCTTTCTCGCTAAATCTCAGATTTGTACCAAGAAAAATATATCAACCATTACTGGCTTGTTGTTAGGTTCAAGTACGCCACTGACTGTAAAATTTGTCTCAGCAGTCTGACTGCTTGCTTTTCCCCGCTAAGCGTATTTCTCAGCATTGGAAACTTCCTTAACTAGAGGGGTTAAGGGAGTTGAGGATGGGTTTAAAGAAAAGGTAGGTTCAGAACCATGTATAGGTGAAGAAATTTGATTGAGTGGAATAGAAGGTACAATGGCTGTAGAATAATTGGTTATTGGTTGAGAATGTACAGGAGAAGGGGTTGAAGAAATATGTACTGGAGATGGAGGAAAGGAGTCTTTTCTATTTTCAGGTGAAGAAATGAGAATTTGTGAATGTACAGAGATAGAAGAAGAAGGAGAAGGAGAATAATTTTTCTGTGTTTCGGGATCTACTAAAGTAGAACCTGATGGAATAGAAGAATTTACAAGAGAAGGGATTTGAGGATTTACAGGAGAAGATGAAGGGATAGGATTTTGCGAAACCTCTAGGTTAGCTAATTGACCCAAGGATGGGTCAGCCTGAGGTTTCTCATGCTAAGAAGATGGCTCCTCAACATGAGTGAATGTAGGAATGGCGGTACTGGGGTCTTGAGGATCAGACTCCTCCGAAATTAGGGTAAGGGTTTCTCCAGCATCCTCCTCACTGTTCACCACCTACACATTCTTTTGCAGTGGCCTTGTAGTGGTAGAACACTTTCGCTGAGTACCCTTAAGTTTGGCGAAAACATCTTCAATGTTCTCAGCAGTGTCGGTCCCAAGCTGGTTCTCATCTTTAAACATCTTGGCCTCGCCCTACCCCTTAGCATCATCTGAGAAAACCATTTTGCGCTTCCTTTGGCACAGGGACTCATTGGCCTCAGCCTCTACTTCCTTTTCCTTAGCTTTTTGCTTAACTAGCAGCTTAGCCTCCACCTCCCTTTATGTGCGGGTTTTGGCTTGCATTCTCCTTCTTTGATGCTGAGTAGGAGCATCACTGGACTTGGCTGGACTCTTCCCCTTGGCCTTAGAGGAAGCAGCCTTCTGAGGTTCAGAAGAGATGGTGGTCACGTTCTCCAAGATACTGGAGATTGGAGCCTTATCAGAGTCATCACTCTCATCAAAGTCCACCATGAATTGGTCATCTTCCTCCTTGCTAATGTTCGCAGGTAATACTATAGGTAAATACCTCAGCTTTCGATTCTGCTGAGCCTTGGTGTATCTAGCATGAACCTAGTTATGAGTCAGCCTGTTGAAATGCGACATTTCAAGCCTCTTCTTCACTAGTAGGACAGTTTCACTAGACTCCCCCATATGGTAGACCACACAACACTCGAAGTAAGTGCAGTTAGTCAGCTAGCCCATTTTAGGTAGTAGCACTTCACCACCAGCTCATGGCACATCCTCACTATCCATTACATCCTGTTGGCTGCAATCTCCCTTGAAATATAGTTTGCTGGGAGTTCCCAATCTTCGAGAATGATGACGGTGTCTTCATTGCTAGATCTGCGGAGTTGAGTGCCTTAATTAGGCATGTTGAGAATGCACCCTATCAAACGAGAACAAATCAAGGTTGATTTACCTCCAAAGTCCATCAGCAAAACATCATTAAAGGCCTCTATAGTGTGGAGATGGGTGTAGAAAGCTCTAATGAGGCATGTGATAGTAGGACCTTCCATCCTTAAGAAGGAACTGAGGTGCTGCTGCTTAATAACTTAGTGCATCGTCTTGTTGAGCAGCAGGCCTTTATAGTTCACTTCATAAACTAAGCCAAAATCCAAGCCATCTTCCCTTTCTACTTTCGCAAGACTTGTTCCTACTTCAAGGGTTCATTTCTCCGTCTTCCCTTCTACATTCACCAAAATCTTCATGGTAGTGGTGTTTTTGAGTCTAAAAGTGGTCTTGGTTTTTGCAATTTGAGAGAGTTGAGAGGAAATTGAAAGAAAAAAAGATTAGGGCTCGAATGCTCTAAGATTTCAAGTTCGCAGAAAGCAAGTAACTCTTTCTCTTCAACTATTCAACTTATATAGACGATCACAGCTCTCCTGGATACGTGTCACCATCTCAGCTCATGATGAAAATGAACACTAAGATTGACCTCTAATTAACTGCTTCAGTAAAACGGTGAGTTTTGGTAAAAATGATTCCTATTCACGCGTGCGTCTTTTTGAAAATGTGGAGATTTGAATTTTAACCGCGAACTATTCCTCACACCGTTTCTTTGAAAACTTGATGGCGTTATCCACATGTCATCTCATGCTTGATCTCCAACACTTGCAAAATTTCTGAGATTTTCATCCTTCTTCTTCATCGTGGATTAGCCATACCAATCAGCTACCTCAGTACACAAAATTGTTCCTTTGGTAATGGTTTAGTGAAGATTTCAAGGCACTACTCCTTTGATGGAACATACTCCAGCTTAACATCTCCTCGTAAGATATGATCTCTAATGTAGTGATGCTTAATGTTGACATGCTTCATTCTCCCATGTTGAACTGGATTCTTAACTTCGAGATAATTTGTTTTTATACGATAATCTTCTAGTTGCTGCTTTATCCAAAGCAATTGTGCTACACAACTTCCTACTGCCATGTACTCAGCTTCAGCTATACTCAGAGTAACAGAAGTTTGCTTCTTGCGATACCAAGAGAAAAGACACTCTCCAAGGAAATGACATCCTTGTATTGTACTCATCCTATCAAGTTTATCTCTTCCATAATCAGCATTTCTGAGTCCCCTAGGAGTGAAATCTAAGCTGCTGGGATACCACAGACCTGCTTCAGTCGAGCTTTGCAAGTACTTGAGAATTCTCTTCATAGCTGCTACATGCGATTCTCTAGGATTAGCTTGATAATGAGCACAGTAGCACACAACATACTGTATGTCTGGCCTAAAGCAGTGAGATAAAGAAGAGAGCCGATGATTCCTCTGTAGAACTTGCTATCCACAGGTTTACCAACTTCATCTTTACTCAAGATAGTATCTGTAACCATAGGAGTGGACATTGGCTTTGAATGTTCCATGTAAAATTTCTTCAAACCTTCTATGGCATATTTAGATTGACAGATGAAAATTCCATCATTAGTCTACTTGATTTGAAGTCCAAGAAAGAAATTGAGCTCTCCTATCATAGACATCTCAAACTCGCTCTTCATTTGCTTGCTGAATTCCTTGCATAGCTTCTCATTAGTTGCTCCAATTATGATATCATCCACATAAATTTGGACAAGCAACACATCTTCCATCCTTCGCTTGATAAACAGAGTTGTATATGCTTTACCCCTTTCATAGCTATGAGCGGATGATACAGAGCGGTGGGCCGAGAGTGTGCGGAGATGAGAGGAGTAGTCCACCAGGGTGTTTGTAAAAAAGAAGCACCCGGTCGTGGACCTAGGAAAAGGTTTGAAAGAGAGAGCGAAAACATTTTAGATCAATTCGAACCCGAATCCTCCATCTCTCAGTGTGGAGTTGCCACCTGGATTAGCTCTTTCTAGGAATTAGAGTCCTATGAGGCTTAACGCCCGGGGGACGGCCCACCGAGATACAGAGATTCGGGTCCGGGATAAGTTGGTTATTTCTTAAGTGATCACATTATATTACATCTATAGAAAACCGTATTTTCTAAGTTATGCATATTCGCACTTAGGTCATTTTCGAGTTTGAAATGCATGATTTAACGCGCATGCGGAAAGCAGTAAACCATCCATAAAGCATTAAATAAATGTAGAAAGTAAATGCAGAAAAGTAAAGATTACAAAAATTACAAAAATCGGGGGATGCCGCCCGCTAACCTATTAATTACATTTTCTGTAAAAATATATGCAATACCCAAAGGAAAATAAATCCTAGACATACATCTAATCCTAATCTACCTGCATCCACAAAGGTTAGCATAGGGGATATCACGTATGTTCGATTTTGAATTTAGCGAGGCCCATGTAGCCTAAAAAAATCAATCGCGATAATGTGTTTGTTATTTAAATAAAATGATTTGTTTTATTAGCCTATTGGTTGCTCATTATAATTAATGAAATTGTTCGCATGGTAAATAGTTAGGTCTATTATCCGGGAATATATTTTATTCTCTTCGTGGGGGTATTCTAACATAAAGAAATAAAAAAATAAAAAAAATAAAGATGAAGGAGAGATTACAACACAATTTACAATATTAAGGAATAAAAATAATTCCTAGGTCCACAAATAAAATAAGAAAAAAGATGAAGGCAGACTATGAACGTGGAATTCGCAGTTCTAGGAACTTAAAGGCTTACCCTTTCGGCACGAATCCACTTTGGCGTATCCGTTCGATCCCCGAGAGCGTTCCTCGTTCATTTTGATTTAGTTGTGTTTGGTTGGAAAATAATTATTTATTTTTCCAAAAAGATAATCAGACTCGGGTTTTAAATTTATTTTAGACCCAAGAATATCTGAGGATATTTGAAGAAAAATATATGAAGAAATTTGATTTTAAGATGAAGAAGTTTGGAATCCAAAAGTGTTTTGGATCCAAGAAAATGTTAGAAGAAAAGAAAGTATTTTTGTTGTATTTGTCTGTGTTTTTTTATCTGAAAAAGAATTTTTCTCTGAAATTTAGTGCATTCTTCAATCCAAAAATGTCTGACTATTTATAGGAAAATCTCGAAAAATCCAAAAAAGCTAAGAAAGTTTGGCGAGGCCTCGCAAAACAGGTTGGCGAGCTCGCCAGGGAGGCTGGCGACAGTCTGTCAACCTCGCCAACGAGTCTGGCGAGGCTCGCCAAAGTCTGGCGAGCCTCGCCACACCCTGGCTAGCCTCGCTAGCGCAGATTTTCTAGCTAGGCTTACCTCGCCAAATATCGGTGAGGCAAGCTCCGGATCTGTTTTTCGTGGTTTTTTTCAAATTTTTTTGTGTATTTTTATATTTTTTAATTAATTTCTGAATTAAAGAAGAAAAATTAGAAGAATCCTTTTAAATTCAGAGACGAGGAAGACTCCCATTTGAAGATCATCGGACGGTCAAAAATTGTGTGATATGAGGATAAATATCCTGAAAAGTCATCATCATTGAATGTGCAAGCTGGTACAAAATCCCGTGCTCATAGCTACCCCTCGTGTGATCATCGCTGGTTGTATAACTAGTATGATCACACGAAAAGAGCGTAGGGATAGAGAGAATACCTGACCGATGTGGTTGGAGACTTCTTGTTCCCCATTGGTGATAACATAGGCCTTACTTTCTGGCATTGTGTCTTCGTAGGGTTGTCCGTTTCTTTCTTCGAAATCCCTTAGGTACTTGGTACCCCTTGTGGGTGGGTCAACAGTTTCTTTCTACGACGTCTCTTTAGTGATTGGCAACCATTTCATTCTGCTGTTGATAAATGAGACTATTTCTTTCTTCAGCCATTGAGATAACCTTTTCCTTCTTCGGTCATGTTTTGTATGACTTGTTTCCTGTGACAAATCAGAGAAATAGGTGTAATGTTAATGCACTTTGTGATGCATGTTTTAATTATTTGATTGAGTTTATGCGAAGCAAAAAATTTTTTTCCCTTCAATCAAAAATTAAAACAGGGGGAAGAAATGAGTTTGATAAGAAATTTTGGGGTGTCCCGAAAACTGCTCTATTATTTAGGAGGCTTTTATAGTGTTTCAATGTTGTAATGTTGACTTTTAGGCTTAACTGAGCCTTCATCTTGCTTGTAGATTCTTCATATGGAGGTGGAGTCGCTGGGACAGTGTTGCACTAGTTTGACATAATCTTTACTTGTAAATGACGTGATGGGTATGTGATGTATGCATGATTGATGCATGAACAATATTTATCATATGATGTATGTTCATCTGTTGTAGGTGTCGTGGGCCTCATTCATTGAAGAGCCTTCTCTTGTGCTGGTGCATGGTTTCCCCTAGGGTTTATCTTGTTAGGGATTCCATGGATGACTCCCTTGGAGTGACGACCACGGGTTCGTTGTATCATATTCGAGTTCAGAGCTTGGATCTGGTTTGATGAGAGTCTAGATGAGTCATTGATCATGTATCGACGATGATCGCTTGGAAGCCGTTTGCTTGAAGTGTTGAAGGTATATGATGCCTCGTACCATTCCGAGGAGGAGATGATAAATTTGATATTTCTTTGGTTCTAATTTTTGCATAGACCGCCCTTGTGGGTTTTCAATCTACCGAACCTTGTCTTAATTTTTTCCTGGACCGCCTTTTCAGGTTTTCAATCCAGCAGACTCATTTTTTATATCATTCTTTATTTTTTCATTTTTTGGATGTTTACTTGCGATATTCCACCATTGGCATGCAAATAATCAAAATAAGCATATGCATAAAGCTTCAGCAAAAATGACAATTCATTGATGAACTTAATAAGGGTATAAATGTTTTAAATGATTTGACTCCTACCATCAATTAGCCCTTTCAGGTTTTCTAACCAATATTGTTCTCTCGGTGTCCTAAGTTTTGCCTGAGCTGCCTTTTCAAGTTTTCAACTTAGTGGACTATTCTTTTTCTGTTTTGAAAAGAAGCCCTAATTTTTGCTCAACTAACTGAGTGTTAATTGACAGGCTAATTACAAATTTATTTTTTTGTTGGTACTGCTTTTTATTGATTTATTTCTTTCACCTATGCGTGATAGCAATTGTGTAAGACTTGATTGATCTGATAGATCGGTCGTCATCCATGTCCACGACCTCATTTGTTATCTCATTCAGCATTTCTGATCGATTGGTTGTGCTCATTCCGCTTTGCTGGCTTGAGGTGTATGTGATGATGGGTCTTGATAATCAACATTTAATTTGATGGTACGATGATTGGCCCACAAATAGTAACGAGCCGTGTGAAGGAGTTGTTGACGTGTTCAACAATCGGACTCCTTTTTATCTTTAGTGTTATGCCATCTATTTTGACTTTTCTGGGGCTTCGATCATTGCTTGATTTCCCTATAAATGGTGGTTAACAATGTGATGGAGTTGTTGACGTGTTCAACGATCTGGCTCCTCCTTTGTGACATTGCACCAGTTGTTTGGCCTCATGAATGGTTGTGATGGAGTTGTTGATGTGTTCAATGTTCTGACTCCTTTGTGACATTGCGCCAGTTGTTTGGTCTTATGAATGGAGTTGTTGACGTGTGCAATGATCCGACTTCTTCTTTGTGGCATTACACTGGTTGTTTGGTCTTGCCAATGGTGGTGATGGAGTTGTTGACGTGTTCAACGATCTGACTCCTTTTTTATGGCATTGCGTTGGTTGGTTGTGATGGAGTTGTTAACATGTTCAATGATCTGACTCCTTCATTGTCGCATTATGCCATTTGTTTGGTCCCAACTTGCTTGGTCGACATTTTGGCCTTATTCTAGCTTCGATCCTTTTGATCTTTGCGTGCTTCGTTCTCTTGATTGAGTCAGCGGACGTTTCATGCTTAGAGATCTTTCCATTGATCTTTCATCCTTGTATGATGAGGCAATTGCTATCACGCATTGTCTAAGTACATGTATTTATCTCTCACTTTCTCTCAAGAGTCAAATCATTTGAATTTATTATGGGGAATCCATTTATACCCAAA
>CATIWQ010056889.1:0-16242 GCA_949673415.1 Euphorbia schlechtendalii | reverse complement strand
GTTTGTGCTTACGTTTATGTACTTTTCTTTTTGAAGTTTCATTTTCTTTTCGGTTTTCTCCTTTTTTTGCGCACCAATCTGTTTTCGGGGAATTTCAGTATGATTCCAAATCTTTTTGAGTATTTTATTTACATAAAAATATTCTAGACATCTTGAGCTTTTTGGAATAATGAAGATCGCTTGAAACGGATAAGTAAATCAAAAGTTAAGACTTCTCAAAGTTTTGTACAAATTTATTTTGGTTTCCTGGGCAGAATGTTACTGTTTTCGGTTCTGGGTTTGACAAAGATTTTTATTGTATGATTAGTTATATTTATTATATTCCTTCAATCATGAGGTTTTTGTAATGATAAAGATCACTTAAAACGGATAAATATAAATAAATTTATGATTTTTTGAAGTTACATAAAATTACAATTCACGATTTAGGACAACGCGGACTGTTTGATACTTTTCTGTATACAGATGTCCTCAAAACCTGATTTTGTCACTTTCAGTATGTTAAAAACATCATGAGGTTTCCAAAATGATAAGAATTGTTTGAATCCGATAACTGTAGTGAAAGTAATGATCGTTTGAAGTTTCGGATTTTCGTTTTGCCGATTCTGCTGTTTTTTGTGTGTGTTTTCTGCAGGTCTAGACCGTCGATGTTGGTACCGACCTTAGCAACATCGGTATCGACATTACCACAACAGAACCAACATCGGTACCAACCTTACCAATGTCTTTACCGACCTTAACTTTGGAAGAACTCAGTTTTGCTCCGTTTTGCTCCGTTTTGAATCGTTTAAAGCCCGGAACGACTCGCCGAGACCCTTCTGGATTTGAAAATGCATCATTGGGGGTAACAAACCTCTAAATTGAAATTATTTAAGGTTTATATATGATTTATTAATATATTAATATGTTGATTAAGGGTTTGGAATAGCAACGGAAGCGCTTCGGGCCATTCATATAGATATCGCCCTTCACAGGGAAGTCGATAACGATATGAATGACATCGTTAGCATTGTTAACCCAAACAATGGCTATGTTATGCATGTTCGGCCTAGAGTTAAATTTCTAAATGTTCTTTTAGGTCACCCCCACGAAGGGAACCAAAGTTCCCGGATAATCGACCTGTCAAATATTTGCATGTGGCATTTTCACTAAAAATGGTTAAACAAAACTTATATGTTTAAAATGAACTTTTTTTTGTTATAAAAAATAATTTCCAAACTCTATGATGTTTTAAATAGGGCTGTTCGGGTCTCGCAAAAAACCAAAATGAACATTCTTGTAATTACATGTGGCGTGCCGTATTTGTACTAACCTTTGTGGATGCAAGTAGTCTGGGGTAGATGTATGTTAGGGTTTACTTTCCTTCGGGTATCGCTTTTTATTCCAAAAATCAAATGTAACATTTATTAGATATCGATGTATTCTAGGAGATTATATTCCCTAGATTCTAATGTATTTAGACGATTTGTAAAACCACAAACCCAATGATGTAATTAATACCCCGTAGAATAGGCGCATTTAATTTCCTACGTGTTTACTTTCCGCAATTTACTTATCGTTTTATGCATGCGCGATAAACATAAACTGAAAACATCTAGTTTAGTTCGAATATTGTAAATGTGGTTTCTCTCGTAGTGTAATTTAACTCAAATGATGATGAAATAGATAACTCATCCCGGACCCGAATCTCTACTTTTTGGTACGGATTAGGCATACGGATCTATGCTGTACCAAATTTTCCCGGAAGAGCTGATCCGGGTGGCGACTTTATAACACAGACTAGAGGTCCCGATCTTGAGTCTTTTGTACTTGGAACCCATTTTCAAGCACAACATGGTTTTCATTCTCAAAACCTACATTTTCATAAAACCACGATTTTCCCCTTTCACAAACATCTTTTCTAACGCACTCTCACGCGCTCTGCTTTTTCGAAAACCCCACGCCCCATCTCATGGGGCTAGCGCCTGGCGGCGTCTGCGCAGGTCCAAAAACGTTGTCCGCTCATAGAAGGCTTGGTATTCTCAACGAAAAGTAGAGCCTTGGGATCCTTTCAAACCTTAGGCTCTACTATTTTCAGTATGTTGACCAATTCAGGTAGCATGGCATCTATCTTATTCATGTAATAATTAGTCACAAATTGTGAGTAAATATCAGTTAATGAAGCAAGAATCAGATCCACACATAATTCGAGATCCATTAAAAAACCCAATCAGGTTTGCTTCTCTATATAACCCAATAGTTTAAGAGCATGTTGCGGTGCTTAAGTGCTAGCCAACATTTTCATTTCGAATAAGAGTCTTGACGTATCATATCTCTCAAATCTGGCTTGCTATAAAAAGAGCTCACGAAGATGGAGAATCATGGTATCGAGATCCATTTTCTCAAGCTGTTTTTTAAGCTAAAAATTCATTGTGGCTTGCATTATACATGCTGCTATTTCATAATCCTTTCTGTGCTTATCCCATGCCTCATGTTCATTAACATCAGTCTCAGTATCAGGCTCATCAGGGAGATGCTCATCTAAAACATAAGCTATCCTTTCGGATCTGAGGACTATCCTCATCGCCCTGAACCAATCAGTAATGTTTGAACCATCTAATTTGTTATCAAGAATTGAGCTAAAGTTTTTGTATGGATTCATTGTTCAACCTTGATATACGATAGAATTTGTTTAGACATTAGCATATGTACATGCATTTAATACAAGGTCTTTAATTAAACACATAATTTCCTACTATTTTATCGACATTTAAATAGCCCCTTCTGTTCAAATTTGGGAAATATGGTTGAACCAATTTTCCTTAATAGATAGCATCCATAGCTACTCATCATAACCCCCACTATCGCAGGTCAAGTCATAACAATATAACCATTGTTGGAACCCATCCATTTGCATCTCTTGCAATTGCTAAACTATTTGAGTTATCTTTATCGAGACGTGTGTATCCAATTGTACGACTTCTCAAATGTGTCTCCAATTCGGCATTAGCTCCATTAATATTGACAACTAACCCTCTTTGGTTAAGGTACTAACCCTACCTAGTCTCATGACCAGGCATATGCTAAAGGAAGGTATTACATCTGTTAATAAGTCTCGTATCACGACTTATGACAGGAAGACATTTATCTACCTTAATATAGTTTTAGGGATTTCATTTGTGCCACTAGTCTCGCCCTAGTCTAGGTCTTTTACAATGGATATGATTATGAAATAATAATTCCGGGCTATTAGGAATTATTAACTTTAAGGGAACATGCTTTGACTGGTATATCATAATCATTCCATTATGCCAAGACTCCACATAGCATGTAAAATAAACAAGGTCCATGTTTTAGTTTTTTGCACCTATGTCTACAAGTTTTAATTTTAACAACTTAAACACGTTTGTAAAACCATATGTGGAATAAATTCCCATACTAGAAATTGACTAAGTCTTAAACATCCATTGGGTATACTTGAATCTAATACCGATGATAACTTCCTGCTAGGAGAGGCCCCTTAAAATGAATGAGCAGCCTTGTCCATTCCTTAAAAAAATTATCACGGGCACTTTGATTCGTTATTCCATGGATAATTATGATTTAAAGATTTCGTTCTTTAAATAAGTGAAGTATGGGATGACCCTTAATTAAAGCATTTACCTATGTGGTAAAAAATTGCTAATTTTATATGATAATCACCTAGACTAAGTTTGAGCAAAACCTTTATCTAGTTATTACATCATTTTATATAACATGAATTGAAACCTAAGTCATGCATAGTATACTTTAATCAATACATAGAAAATCACATTTTAACATATTACAATCAATCATGCATGTCATTGGATAAGCTCTGATACCACTGTTGGTTAATCAATATAGTAATTGAACATTCATAGGTTACAAGGAAAAAATTCAAAAACTTAAAATTAACTTGAGGATCTCCTAAGCAGCCATGATTGAAATAATCTAGGTTAAAACGTTCCATAGATGCTATTAGGCTTATAAAACATATAAAAGAAACCTAGAATCTAAAGATAAAAGCATTACCAGTTGATGGGTGCTTGATCTCTCTTTTAGTAGTAGCATTCTCTTTGAGTAATTCCGATGGCACAAGCTTCCAAACTAGGAGAGCCTCTATAACTTGATCCACATGGATCTTCACCAACCAAAACCTTGAAGAGGTAGAACCCGTCGATTGATAGCAGTTGCTAGATTACTCATAAATCAACCCGAAATCCAAATCGAAAGCTCACTTAAACTTAGAGCTTTCTAAAAGAACTCTTCAATTTGTTTGGAGGAACTCATGGAGGATCTCACACAATAAAAGAAGAGGAGAGTAGAAATCAGAGAGAAAACAAGCTCAAAGATTTTTAGTGTTTGAATTAATGAGGTTTTAAAACCCTAAAATGAGGGAGTGTTAGACTCCCCCCTAACTCTACATGGGATGGGATAAACCCATCCCATGTATAGTGAGTCAACTGCGTGGGTCATGATGACATATCGCCACATGAGGGAAGCCCTAGCAGGCTTGCAGCTACAAGCTCATGAAGCGCTTTCGTAGGGTAGCTGCGCAGACCCCACCTCGAACAACCCGTGTTGTTTTCGGGGCCCACTTGTAACGAGAAAATTACCTGCTCGCTTTGATGATTTTTTCCTATCTTTTCATTATTCCTTTGAATTATTAATTCGGTTAAACAAATTAATAATTCCTCTCACTGATTTCACAAATTGTATTTTTTGTATAGACCCAGTCCATAGGTTTTTTACATGGTCCGATAATGACCCAACGTGTGTGACCTCATAAGATCCCAAAGTATAGAGCCGCTAGAGGTTAACCTAAATTTGGCTTCCCATTCGGGATCCTTTAGGCTTAGTGTTCTAGATCATTATGGAACTCGATAGCTCTAGACGATCAAATGGGCTACTTAGCAATGGCGTATAATCCCCCCAATACTTGGAACATCACGTACCTGTGACTTGATCCGGTTCTGCAATAGTAACTAGTATAATACACTCATTCCATCAGGTTAAGTACCATCTAGTTTATTAAGGTCGGATTAAGTGTCAGCTCATGAAATAGCCGTAGCTATCCTAGAATTAGACTTGTTCATGAAGAACACCACTCAGCGGTTTTGTATCTTGATTAATTAGAATCCCGTTCTATCAATTATATACCCTAGTCAGAGGTTTATGAGTGTATTACTTCAACAAGGGGCCCTAAGGTACATCTCCATTATATTACTATATTAGGAGCAATGGATCCCATCTTGACTACATAGCTTACCACATGTGATCATCACTATACCAGTAATCACCCGTGTCTGCCGGATCACTAAGGTTTGAATAAGTTATACCCAAAGTACAACAACTCCTACATAAGGTAACCGACATCTCATGTCTAAGGATATTTGTACTGCTACTGCAGTAAAACATGACACCAACACATGGATATAGTTATTTCCAAGTGTCTATCTTATGATGGTCTCCAATGTATTAACCAGATACATTCACGTGTTAACTCAAGGTACAACCTTGAGCTTGTGTGATCGATCTCTTGGAACTAATCTAAGGAGTAAGCCTACACATGCTAGTCTATCCGCTCCATTGATGTCCAATCTTAATGAAACTACAACTAGGGATATTTAGAATATTCATAGTAACACGCATGTGTAGTTATCACTCCACATCGCTCCCACTATGTCCTTGCACTTTTAAGCTGTCAGTTAGTCACGGACTTTGTTTCATCAATGCGCATATACATATTCAAACATCTATTATACTTGCGAGATATAATAAATAGAAAGCACTGATAAGTAACAAAGATGTGTTTGATTATTATTAATAATTCGGAATAGTTTGTACATTATAGCTAATAAAGATATATTGCCGTAATTACCTCTAGGGCATACATCATTTCTAACAATAAAAAATTAGAAAGTAGAAGAAATTAATTAAATAAATAGTTTATGGATATAAGAATACCTGATAAGTGATGTAAGACTCCCCCATGTGAGCGGATGATGTTTTTGAACCTGCACAATCACCGTGAGGGGCCGGCCTTGTGAGACAGAGCGTGGGGATTTATGAAAAACGAAGTGAGAAAAGAAAAGTTTTGAAAGAATCAAGGCCTAAGCCTTTCACATTTGTTGTTACGGGGTCGACACCCGGATCAACTATTCTGGGCAATTCGATAAAACCTAGATCCATTAAGCCTAAACCACATCGTAGTAAAGAGTTTATGGTCCGGATGAGTTACATACTTCATCATTATTTAAGTTTCAATTACAAGCAAACAACCACCTTTAACATTTTAATTTATTTCTAATCATTTTCAGTTTATGTAGGAGTTAATCGTACACATGCAGAAAGTGAAAAATAAAGCAAAAAATAAATATGATAAAGTGATAAATAAAGTAATTACGAGGCTTCTAACCTAAAGGGGGAGTAGGGTAAATAATAATACAAACCAAGGGGTAATATACAAATGGTCCCAAATACAAATGATATACAAATACCTTTTAATTACAATTACGATATCCAAAGGAAAAATAAAACCCTAACATACATATAACCTAGACTACTTGCATCCACAAAGGTTAGCAAGAGATATATCACAACATCATGGCATAGTTAGTTAAACAAACAAGACTCGATTAATCATGCAAATAGGTTAGATTAGGGTGAATCGTGTACTATTGGATTTAAAAATAGGGAGTTCAGGTTCCCAGAGTACTTTTATAAAAAAAATTGATTTTAGACTCAATTTACCAATTTTATTATTTAAGATATAATCATGGCATATATGAGGTCAGTTATCGGAGAAAAATGGATTTCATGTTGTGTGGGGCCTAAAACAGTAATAATAAGCATGAAATATAATAGACTAGGCCGAAAATACAAAAATGATAGAAAATAAAACACAAAATCGCGCCAAAGAGTCTCCAAAATCTCATAATCTTACCCCTCTGATGTGAACTCGCAAGTTTTGGAGCCGGAAACGTCGAAGAGAGATCTCGATGTCTTTTCGTAGTCAATTTGGTCAAAAAAGGTAGAAAAGAAGGTTTTTTAGTGAAAGGAATAAGAATTCAAAAGTTAGATTTTCATTTTCTAGTTCAATTCAGAAAGGAGGGAGTTTCGAAGAAAAAGCATCGAAAAACGAAAGTGTGAGAGTTTCCTAACTTTTTCCCAAAATATCCCCAATTTCTCTCTCTAGAATTTTCTCACTCAAAGAAAATTTCCCAAAAAGGTAAACTCCCTTATTATAAATTTTAATTTTTTTTATTTTTATAGTGGTAGGTAAAAATTGTAATTATGTGAGGAAGGAGGGGTGTTTTTGTGACAAAAAAGTAAAAGGTAGGATAAAAAAGAGTAAAAATCTGGATGGGGCAACAAGTTAGTCAGGACCGGTCCAAACAGTCAGGATAAGTCTAGACTGCTCGGGATAGACCCAAAATGGACCTGTCTTGGTCTTTTTAATGGACCAGTCCGTGATCACTCCCAAATTGATTTGGCGACCAATCCCGGCTTTGGGACCGATCCAAAAGTGGACTAGTCCCGACTTGTTCTAGAACGGTTCAAAATATCGGACATGTCTAGGCTGGTTTTACCAGGTAGCGTCTAGGGGACGTGGTTTTCCCCATTTTTCTCTAGTTTTTTTATGATTTTTGGGCGATTTTAGATTGGTTTTGGACGGTTTTGGCTTGGTTTTGAACAATTTTGACTTTCAAAAGACCAAGGATCTCCTCTGAACACCTTGTAACCTCAAACGAATCACCAAAAAAATAGAGGCAAGTGAAAATATTTCTCATCATTGCTTCATGACAGGGGCCAAGAATCCTATGCTCACAGGCTGCCCCTCGTATAGTCACTACTTACATAAGTCAGAATGGCTACACAAAAAGAGCAAGGGATAGAAATCATACCTGGGCTGGCATGACTATGTCGAAGTTGACCTCGGAACATGGAAGACCGCCACACTCCTTAGAAATTTGAAGAGGTTGACTTCCAGGTTTTTAATCTTGGTCTTCTTCCTAAGGTTGGTTGAGTCATCTTCTACGTTTATAGTGCCCAGTTGACGAGGTTGACTTTCAGGTTTATAGTGCCAAGTTGCCTTCCAAGAGAGGTTGAGTCATCTTCTAGGTTTTTAGTACCTCGTCGACAAGGTTAACTTCCAGGTTTTTAGTGCCTAGTTGCCTTCTAAGAGGGGTTGAGTCTTCTTCCAGGCTTTTAGTACCTAGCTGACGAGGTTGACTTCTAAGTTTTTAGTGCCTAGTTGCCTTCAAGAATGGTTGATTCGTCTTCCAGGTTTTGAGTGCCTAGTCGATGAGGTTGACTTTCAGGTTTTTAGTGCCTAGTTGTCTTACAAGATAGGTTGAGTCATCTTCCAAGGTTTTAGTGCCTAGTTGACGAGGTTAACATCCAGGTTTTTAGTGCCTAGTTATCTTCCAAGATAGGTTGAGTTATCTTCCAAGTTTTTAGTGCCTAGTTGACGAGGATGACTAATAAGTGTATAATTAAACTTATAATCATATTAATATTACATATTAAACACTATAGTTTAAGTCATTTTTATACTTCATATAAAAGATTTCAAGTGGTATGTAGTTGTTTTTGATGCAAATGCAGATACTATGTAAATCTTGGGAGTAAAATGATCAAAAGTGGAATTCTATGAAAAAGGAGTGAAAAAGGTGCAAAAAGATGCATGGAACTTAAAGATTTGGCTTAGGATAGAAGCTATCAAATATCGGTGAAGTTGCAAGAAGAATTCTAAAGAAAAACTCAATTCACAGTCACAACAATCATTCATGGTCGTGACTTGTACACTTCAGACACAGAAGCTTACCAATCAAAGATTCACATTCGCGACTTATATATCACGGTCATGACTTGGATGGTTATTTGGTTTTATCTTCTTAACTACCAACCGCCAGATAAGCAAGATCAACCGCCATCAACCACCAACGAAAAGACACTTATCATAAGTCAACCAATTATGAAAAGGTGCCTATCCATTGTGGATTAAATCAAAGCTTCTCAATCAATCACAATGAAGATATGCTATCTTTCACCAATGGACACAACCCTTCGTTTGGATAGACACAACCCTTTGTACTCTCTAAATAAGGCTCTAAACTCACCAATTTCGTGGCATAGATTGTGAGTGATAATGTGCGTGTTATAGTGCATGTGTATGCATAGATAGAGAGTAAATAAATGTCTAGATTTCGCTACGTTCATAAGTGTTTGCGAGAAAATGTATAAGTGATTCGAATCCATATTCGACCACTAGATTTCTCTACATATTCGAGCATTTGTTGTATGAGTGTAATTGCAAAGCACTTATTAATAAAAGTTTTAGTTCTTCAACATTCGTTTGTTCGATATTCACAAAGAATAGCATCCTAGCGGAGGTTTTGTAAGGGCCAGGACCGAATTCAAAGTAGACGCATGATTTGCGAGAATTGACGACTCCCATTAAAGAGTGGATACGGTTTGATCAACTTTAACTTTCACTTGCATACCTTACAACTTTGCTTTGCTTTCTACTTATAATTTCTATTTCGAAGTTTATGATATGTCTATGTATCATAATGCGTATTTCGTGTTGAGTCTTTTATATTAATCAAGTTATATGCTTTCGAGTTTACTTTAAGAGTAGTTTTGGGGTTAACGAGATTGCGTTTAATCGCTAGATCTGTGATTATAACGCTGTTTAGTGAGCTAACATCTTTGGAATGGTAACTTGCTAAATATGGCTATGTGAGAGCAACCCGTATTAAGCATAGTATTGATGTTGTCCAGGTTTATATAATTGTCTTAATTCATTTGCACTAGATTAGAAAAGTCATTTCATGTGTTGCTCTCGGTGAATAATTGAATATCTAAGTG
This sequence comes from Euphorbia schlechtendalii, assembly GCA_949673415.1. Lineage (NCBI taxonomy): Eukaryota > Viridiplantae > Streptophyta > Magnoliopsida > Malpighiales > Euphorbiaceae > Euphorbia > Euphorbia schlechtendalii. The sequence continues at coordinate 6,366 of CATIWQ010056889.1, read as the reverse complement.
TCTAGAATCGAGTCTGTTAAATTAATCTAGTGAACATAATAACTTCGATGATTTTGCATATTTTCTTTTCTATACTTGTTCATAGGGAGATCTATATACTTTTTATCTTTTCTAATCTTTCACGCATTTGTCTATTCATCCATCATTCCAATCCTCCTTTCCTAAACATTACATTATTTTATTTTATTTTGTTTTTATTCTACTTCCCTATTTGATCATTAGAACTAGCCCTTCCATGTGGGATCGATATCTTTTAAAACTACATCGCAATTGTACACTTGCAGTTATCATCATTTTTCTATTTCATAAGAGGAACTGACAACACCTATCTTTTTCATGAACCAGCTTTTGGTATAATTAATATATAGCCGAATCTTGCGAACAAACTATTAAACTTATCAGTAGAAAAGTGGCGAACAATGACTTCCACGTTTTTAGTTCCTAATAGCCTTCCAAGATAGGTTGCGTCATCTTCTAGGTTTTTAGTACCCAGTCACCTTCCAAGATAGGTTGAGTCGTCTTCCAGGTTTTTAGTGCCTAGCTGATGAGGTTGAATTCCAAGTTTTTAATGTCCAGTTATCTTCCAAGATAGGTTGAGTCGTCTTCTAGGTTTTTTGTACCTAGTTGACAAGGCTGACTTCTAGATTTTTAGTGCCCAGTCGCCTTCCAAGATAGGTTGAGTCTTCTTCCAGGTTTTTAGTACCCAGCTGAGGAGGTTCACTTCCAGGTATTTAGTGTTAAATTATCTTCCTAAGATTGATGATTGTTGGTTTCCAAGATTTTGTATCCAAATGATGAGGTTGACTTCCAGGATTTTGTACCTAGTCATCTTCCATGATTGATTGAATTTGAAATTTAGTGTCGAAATTATCCTTTAAACATGCGTGCTCTTTGTAAATCTTCGCAATGGAGCTTTCCCGATTTTCAAGATCTCCTAGAAATGATGAGTACTGAAGTTTACCTCAGAACATGGAATTTTCCCATGCTCTTTGGAACCCCAAAATGGAGTTTTCCTATCTTAAGCAATTCACCTGGAAATAAAGGGTGCTGAAGTTGACCTGTGAACATGGAATTTTCCCGTGCTCTTCAGATTCCCAACATGGTGTTTTTCATTCTTACGGAATTCACCTGGAAATGAGAAGTGTTGAAGTTGACGCTGGAACATGAAAGGTCGTCGTGCTCCTTTTGATAGACATGATGTAAACCCTAGAGGCAATTAGGGTGAAATGTCTTAATTAGTTATTATGTACAAACGGTTTTGGATTATTATTAATAATAATTAAGGTATCTTTGTTTTTTTATTAGTGCTTTTATTTATTTATGTATCTCGCTGGTATCATATATGTATAGTATTTTATATATGCGCATTAATAAAACAAAGTCTGTGACTACTTCATAGCGTAAAAGTGTGATGTGGAGTGAGAACTGCACATATGTGTTACTATGAATAGTCTAAATATCCCTAGTTATAGTTTCATTGAGACTGGACATCAATGAAGCGGACACATTAGCATGTGTAGGCTTACTCCTTGGATTAGATCTAAGCAGCCGATTTCACGAGCTGAAGGTGGTACTTTGAATTAACACATGAATGTATTCGGGTAATACATTGAAGACCACTATAAGACAGACACTCAAAAATAATTATATCCATGTGTTGGTGTCATGTCTTATTGCAGTAGCAGTACAAGTATCCTTAGATCTGTGCAACTGGTTACCGTATGTAGGAGTTGCTATACTTTGGGTCATACTTATTCATACCCTGGTGATCAGGATGGTACAGGTGATTACAGGTATAGTGATGATCACATGTTGGTAAGCCTAGTAGGCAAGATGGGATCCATTACTCCTGATATAGTGATATAAAGGGAGATGTACCTTAGGGCCCCTTGTTGAAGTGATACACTCATAAACCTCTGATAAGTGTATAAGATTGATAGAATGGGATTATAGTCAATCTTTATACATAATGGCGAGCAGTGTTCTTCGTGAACAAGTCTAATTCTAGGATAGCTATGGTTATTACATGAGTTGACACTTAATCCAAGCTCAATAAACTGGATGGTACTTAACCTGATGGAAGGAGTGTATTGCATTAATTACTATTGCAGAACTAGATTAAGTCACTGGCACATGATGTTCCAAATATCGGGGGATCATACGCCTTTGCTAGAAAGCCCATTTGATTGTCTAATGCTATCAGGTTCCATATCGGCCTAGAAAATAGAGCCTAAAGGTTCCCGGATGGGAAGCCAAGTTTAGGTTAACCTCTAGTGGCTCTATACTTTGAGATCATATGAGGTCACAAACTTTAGGTCTTTATAGGACTAAGTAAAGAACTTATAAACTAGGTTTATGCTGAGAATACTTGTTTGTCAAATTAGTTAGAAGAATTATTAATTGATTGAACCAAATTAATAATTAATGGGAAAAAAGAGAAAATATGGAAAATTACATGGAAGAGGAGCAAGGGAACTTTTCCCGTTGCGAGTGGGCCCCAAATGAACATGGGATGTTTGGAGTGGGGCCTACGTGGATGCCCCATGAGCTGAAAATCTGTTCGCCACTTTTCTACTGATAATATAAAAGTTCTAAATATGAATAAGTATTGTCAGTATCAATTATCAAATAGAAAAATGATGATAATTGCAAGTACACAGTTGCGATGTAGTTTTGAAAGATATCGATCCCACAGGGAAGTAATTCGGTTATAAGGATCAACTAGAGTTACTGAACAAAAGAAAATAAAATAAGTTGAAGGTTTTGAATGGTAGACTGATGAATGGATAGATGAATGAACGGATAGGAGAAGATGCAAAGCATATAGATATTCCCTAAGAACAAGTATAGTGGATTAAAATATGCAAAATAATCAAGAATGTTTAATGCACTAGACAACTTCAACAAACTTGGTTCTAGATGCCCAAATATCCTATAATTCACCGCAAAGCAATACATGAAATGGCTTTTCTAAATCTAGGGAAATGAATTATGACACTTATAAAAACCTGGACAACAATAATACTATGCTTAGTACAGGTCGCTCTCACATAGCGATATTTAGCAAGTTACCACTCCAAAAATGTTGGCTCACTAAACAGCGTTATAATCACAGATCCAATGATTATACACAATCTTGTTAACCCTAAAACTACTCTTAAAGTCAAATTGAAAGCATATAACTTCAATAATATAAGTGACATATGATAAAATACTCATTATGACACATAGACATATCATTAACTTCGAATTAGAAAGTATAAGTAGAAAACAAAGTAAAGTTGTAAGGTATGTAAGTGAAAGCTAAAGTTAATCAAACCGTATCCACTTTTTAATGGGAGTTGTCAATTCTCGCAATTCCTGTGTCTACTTTGAATTCAGTCTCGACTGGTAAGGAACCTACGTTAGGATGTTATTCCTTGTGAATATTGAACATATGAATGTTGAAGAACAAAAACTTTTATTGATAAGTGCTTTGCAATTATACTCATACAACAATAGCTCGAATATTTGGAGAAATCTTGTGATTGAAACAAGAATCGAATCACTTACACATTTTTCTCTCTAACACTTTGATCTTAGCAAAATCTATATAACTTTCACTCTCTATCTATCATGTAACATGCAATACATGTCATCTCACACCATCTTCTCGGAATGGTTTATTTGAACCTCTATTTGTAGAGTGTGAAAGGTTGCGTTTATCCAAACGAATGAACATGTTCATTGGTGAAGGGTTGCATCATCTTCAATGTGATTGGATACAAGATTTCATCCTTATCTTCAATGGATAGGCACCTTTTCGTGGTTGCATTATATCCAAAAGGTGTCTCTTCGGTTGACAGTTGATGGTGGTTGATCATTCTTATCTGGCGGTTGGAAGTTGAGAAGAGTTAATCAAACCCATCACGATTCGCGAGCGTGACATACATGCCGCGATCGTGAATGTAAGTTGGTAACTGGATGTTTGTGAAGAATGATAAGTCATGATCATGATAGATAGTCGTGAGCATGATTTGGCCAATCGTGAGTAGGAATAACGATCGTGACATGGTCATGACTTATGCTTTTCTTCATGATTCTTCTTTGCAACTTTACCAATCTTTGAAAACTTCGATCCTAAGCCAATTCCTTGCATTCCATGCATCTTTTTGTACCTTTTCACTCTTTTTGCGTAGAATTTCATCTTTGATCATTTCACTCCCAAGCCTAGTTTTTGCACTTGCAAAAGAAACATCTACATACCACGTGAAATCTTTTATATGAAGTATAAAATGACTCTAAACTACATCATTTTATGAGTAAAAATATCAAGATAATAAGTGTAATTATACACTTATTACACCCCCACACTTAACTTTTGCCTTGTTCTCAAGGTAAACACAACAAAAGTGTATAAAATTGTAATTCAAGTTCGTACCTCATTTGGCGAAAGACTATTGTAGTGAGTACCACATTCCCATGTTGCATAAGGTTCAAGTAAAGTATATGAAATTTCCCACAAATTAGTAATGTGCTATTTTTATAGTCCAGTTTCATACCTTTGCTCTTAATGGAAGGCCAACCGAATTGCGTCTTCATATAAGCGTTATATACTCGCTCGAATATTTCCTTCTCTCAAGTTTAGTAGAAAGTATAAAGGACAAAGGGAGCACACTTTGAAAAGATTGATGTCAAGGCATTTTTAGATAACCTAGGATGCTAAACAATCTTAGTGGTTGCATTTTATGCTCCATCCCACTCTCCCCTTGTTTTTAGTGGTTGCATTTTATGCTCTATACCACTCTCCCCTTTTTTTTAGTGGTTGCATTTTATGCTCCATACCACTTTCTCTCTCTTTTTTTAAGCATATGTTTTTGAGGTACAGATTTGTACTTTGCACCCATTTTTCATGCTATGCTACTTTTTTTTCACTCATTAAATGGTTGCAGTTTCTGCTCCGCACAATTCCTCACCTTTTGCGTAACTCATTGGTTATTCTCTCTTTCTTTTGATTTTTTTTTCTCTCAATACCCTCATCCTTTATTGATCACTTTCGAAGCATTATGGCTATAGTTTCCCTACACTTTAGACACACTCAATACTTATAGGATGTATTCGAGAATAGCATATAAAACTCATCGTAAGAACACTACTAGATATTACTCCACTCAAAACTTATCGGTAGCATTAAACTAAAACTATATAACTTATACTAATTCATGTTGCATTGAAATATATATCGAAACTTGGAATGTTGCTATTGAATGTTACTCACCACTCATCCTTGCCAAATGCTAATTGTTGTACCAATCTACTAAAGCGCTCACACTCTTAACATGCGCTCATACTCGAAACAAAAATTTTTGTTCGAAATTTACACCAACATCGAACTTGTAATACCTAACACTCACAATAACATTGGAACATATGTTAGTATAGTATAAGTATGGATAAGGTATAAACAAAATCAAGAAAAATTTTCGTTCTTCAATTTTTTAATCTTATTTGATTTTTTGGATTTTTGGGATTTTATTCAAGTACCCCCCCACACTATAGAATACAATGTCCTCATTGTGAGAGACTTAACTAGAAACGATAAAACGAAAAACTAAAAATAAACAACTAGTCTAAAATTTAAAACAAAAAAGAAAAGAAAAGAGTAAACTTGTTTATTGTGAAGGAGAATCCAGGGGACTAGGAGTAAATTGACAACCAATACTCCTTATTCTACCCCTTATTATCTCCAATAGTGCTTCTTTCGAATGTTTAGTTTCCTCTCCAAATGTTTAGTTTCATTTTTCATTTTTAACAAAAATAAAAATAAATAAATCTAATTGACACATAAATATAATTGCCCGTTCTCCGACAATTTGAACTCTAGAACGCACTTGCCTTCCCCCCAAAACGGTGCCAAAAACTTGTTGGCCACTTTTCTACTGATAATATAATAGTTTTAAATATAAACAGGTGTTGTCAGTATCGTTTATCAAATAGAAAAATTATGATAACTGCAAGTATACAGTTGTGATGTAGTTTTAAAAGATATCGATCCCACAGGAAAGGAATTCGGTTCTAAGGATCAACTAGAGTTACGGCACAAAAGAAAATAAAATAAGTTAAAGGTTTTGAATGGTAGATTGATGAATGAATAGATGCATGAATAGATTAGAGAAGATGCAAAGCATATAAATATTCCCTAAGAACAAGTATAGTGGAGTAAAATATGCAAAATTATCAAGAATATTTTATACACTAGATAACTTCAACAAACTCAGTTCTAGACTCCAAAATATCATATAATTCATCGTAGAGCAACACATGAAATGATTTTTCTAAATCTAGGGTAAACGAATTATGACACTTATAAAAACATGGACAATAATA
>CATIWQ010056886.1:0-29788 GCA_949673415.1 Euphorbia schlechtendalii | reverse complement strand
ACTTATCCCGGACCCGAATCTCTGTGTCTTGGTGGGCCGTCCCCCAGACGTTAAGCCTTACAGGACTCTAATTCCTGGAAAGAGCTAATCCAGGTGGCGACTCCACACTGAGAGACGGCGGATTCGGGTTCGAACCGATCTAAAACGTTTTCGCCTTTTTTTTTTCTTTTTAACCTTTTTTCCGGGTCCCAGACCCGGTGCTTTCCTTCATCTGTTTTCAAAACACCCCGGTGGACCACGCCTATGAACATCGCACGCTCTCGGCCCACCGCTCCGTGTCGCCCGCTCACAAGTGCTTAAGTTTATCTAATCATACTCATCATAATAACCATTTTTATGCCTACACATGACTGTGGCATATCCAGCTTTCCCACAAAAACCGCACACTATTTTTGGTTTGGGCTGGCTCGCTTTCTTCTATTTAGAGGAATTCTTCCTCTTAGTATTGCGAGTTTGGTTACTTTGAGTTTGATTGTTGGCTGGAGGAGGAACCTCTTTCTTCTTGAAATCCACTATCTCAGTAGTCAACTCATCTAATTACTTAGTGAGCTTGCTGATAGAACATTCTTGATACTCAGCCTTTTCTTGATGAAAACGGATATCAAGCGATAAGGAAGCCTTAGTATCTTCCAGATCATCACTTCTCCTCACTATCTCTTTAATGTTTTTCATTTATTTATTAGTCAACTTCATAACATCAAAGAGAGCCTGGGTGAATTCTTCCATAGACAAGGAAAGTTCAAGATGTACCTCTATTTGAGGAGCCTTTCCTTTATTACGCTTAGCTTCAGAGTTGACAGTGGAATGATCACTACCATAGGCAGATGCTGAGCCTTTACCTCTATCTTCGATAGCCATCAAGTAGAGATTGGCCGAATCAATAGCTGCTTCATCAGATGATGAAGATTCTTCTGAATCACTTCAAGTGGCAGCAACTGCCTCATTTTTCTTGGAGAATCTCTCCTTGATTTTGTCCTTCTTCGTCTTTGGATAGCTATACTGGATGTGGCCTTTCTCTCCACATCCGAAGCACTTGATATCTTTGCTGTGCTCCTTCTTCGATCCTTCCTCAACTCCACGCTGGTGCTGAGTTGACTTGATTTTACCAGGAAACTTCTTCTTGATGTTGAACTTCCCATCCTTCTTAATGAAGCGTTTGAAATGCCTAGTCAGAAGGGCTATTTGCTCATCAGAGTCACAACTAGTGGACTCATCTGATGAATCTTCTTTAAGGATAATAGCTTTTCCCTCCTTGTCCCGATTCCTCTTAGAGTCATCTAAGTGTTTCATTAGAGAAATCTCATGAGTTAGTAGTGTGCCTATCAATTCATCATAGCTGTAGGTCTTAAGATCAAGGGCCTCCTCGATAGTGCTCTTCTTGGAATCCCATTCTACTATAAGAGCGTGGAGAATCTTCTTGACAAGCTTTTCCTCATTGAACTCCTTTCCAAGCCTCTTCAATTCATTAACTATATTAATGAACCTGGTATTCATTCCTTGAATACCCTCGCTAGCTCCCATTGAGAACTTCTCATACTCTCTCAAACATGAGATTGATTTTAGACTCCTTTCTTGTGCTGTTTCACATCTTGAGACCTTGTTGAACTTAGTAAGATCTAGCACATAGTGTAAGTAATTAATCGCTGCAACGTTCTCCTCGAGAAGCCTCAGATCAGCGTCATCGTAATCCTCTAGATCTACTGGGATGCTCACATCGTTCCTCACAACAGTGGGAACTCTGAGACCAAGCTCAATTGTGAGCCATGCCTGCATGCTCTGTGACTGGATGAAATTTTTCATTCTATTTTTCTAGAAAGTATAGTGATTACCATCAAAGAGAGGTGGTCTAGTAATAGACATTCCCTCCTTAAGGAATACTGTCTGACTAGAACCCGAGCTGAAGTTATTATATTCCATTTATGGATCTACTCAAGATGATGAGTCTAAAGTATAAACAATTACTCTGATACCACTTGTTGGTCAGTAAACAAGCAAGTAACGATAGTAGAGGGGGGTGAATGCGTTATCTTAGTTACTTTAAAACTTTTTCTGATTTGTTTGCCAAGTTCTGTTTTTATTATATGCATGCTGAGTGCAATATAAAACTGTATAAAGTGCTCAGCTTCGCTAGCACAGTTTATCTTTAACCCTTAGCTGAGTAAAACTTACTTAGCATAGATTGGTTAACAAATAATAAAGTGATAGTGAGAGATATGAATGAGCAGATTGCTGATAAGGCAAATTGCTTAGGGTTAGAACAATTACACCTGAGATTTTATCCTGGTTCGGCCCCTATCCTACCTCCAGTCCTCAGATACCGTCTCCAAGTTTTAATCCACTAGTGATTCATTCCTTCAATAGGCGGAGAAGCCTTTACAACGGGTAGATGTGATTACAGAAAGTACCTTTCTTTCTAACTATCGCTCAACTCAGTTTGGGTACCCTTCCCAAACTGACACTCAGATTATAACTAAGAATGCTAACTGAATTCAACTTATAGAAATGTTGAATCCTTACAATGTTAATATAAGTTTCTCTCTATTACAAACTGATTAGACTATTGATGTTTTCTCGATTGCTTGCTGAGGAATTTATTTGGAAGCAGAAGAAAATTGCGCACAGTTTTTGCTCTTAAGAAATTCGCTGTGATTCACCAAATTTGAATGTCTTCTTCAATCTTCTATTTATACTGTGAAGCTTTGAGAAGTAGCCGTTGCTAACTTTACGAGATCGCTTGTCTTCAATTTCTCATCTCTTCGATCTTTCGAATGTTCCCATGGGAGACAGATTTTAGGACGTTTAGAGATAGGAATTTGAACATTGAAGCGTGATAATATTTCGTTGAGAATTTCTTATTTGTCTTTAAGAAATCTAGCTTTGAGAGAGGCGCACTAAAATTACAATGTGGAGTCTTCTCGTTGGATGACACTGCTAACGTAGGCAGAAACGTGCGGAGACACTTGAGACGCTGTGCATAACAAACATTCCGTTTTCTTGGACTGTAGCGAAGAATCTCTGACTACCGTACTGACGTTTGATGTTGTGAGGACCATAGTAATCCTTCTCAATTTCAGCATCTTTTAGCCTGAAAGATACTAAGAGAATATTCCATTCCGTCATAGATATCGTTAGTAGCACATGTCATTTAGTCTCTATGTCTCACTTAAAAACGTGATTTTAATTAAGTCAAAATAAGAACTTAGCATGAGCTGAGTAAGATAATTTCCAAACTATATAGTACTTAGCACACCATCTTTTCTTACTCTAAGTCATCACTTAATTAAGTATCTAATAGTATTGAGTTATTTTCCCTTGAATAAACTCTAGTTAGCCTTATTAATTAAGAGCTCGCTTAGTATTCAATTAACTTCACAATCCTAGTCAGCTTACTATTTCCAAAACAACTTAGTACTATTTAACTTGGGTTCAACAGTGTTCTTCGTGAACAAGTCTAATCCCAGGATAGCTATGGCTATTACATGAGCTGACACTTAATCCGAGTATAATAAACTAGATGGTACTTAACTTGATGGAAGGAGTGTATTGTATTTCTTACTACTGCAAAACTAGATCAAGTCACAGGCATGTGATGTTCTAAGTATTGGGGGATCATATACCTTTGCTAGAAAGCCCATTTGATCATCTAGAGCTATCGAGTTCTATATCTGTATAGAATACTAAGCCTAAAGGTTCTCGGATGGGAAGCAAAGTTTAGGTTAACCTTTAGCGGCTCCATACTACGGGATCCTATGAGGTCACACGCTTTGGGTTTTTACTAGACTAAGTAAAGAACCTATAGACTGGGTCAATGCTAAGAATATTTATTTGTCGAATTTATTAGAAGAATTATTAATTGGTTGAACCAAATTAATAATTAAAGGAAACAAAGAGAAAATAGGGAAAATTGCACGGAGTGAAGCAAGGGAATTTTTCTCGTTGCGAGTGACCCCCCAAACAAATAAGAAATGTTCAGAGTGGGGCATGCGCGGCTTCCCCACGAGTTGAAAAGCTCATGGAGCGCGCGGGCAGCAAGCGCTACCCATAACAGTGCTTATGCGGGCTTGCGGGGCAAACCCAAAAGCATGGGCTTGCGGGAAGGCCCATAAGCCCATGCTTGCGGCACAAGGTAAGCCCATTAGTGCTTACCTTGTGGAGGCAGCCATGGGTCCAAGTGACTCGTGTGGCTAACCCGCTTGTGGGATGGGAATATTCCAATCCCACATTGTATTTGAGGGGGAGTCAAATACTCACCCTCTCCCAATAAAGAGGCCTCCCTTCATTATTCCACACTTTAGCTCATCTTTTCTCTCTGAGTTCAACATCTCTTTTTCCATGCGTTGCATAAGATCCTTCACGAGTTTCTCTAAACAATGAAGAATTCTTTAGAAGGCTCTTTCTATTTGAAGTGAGCTTCTCAGTTCATATTTTTGGGTTGGTCTTTGAGCGGTCTAGCAACTGCTATCTACTAGTGGGTTCTACCTCAATGAGGTTTCGATCGGTGAAGATCCGTGTAGATCAATCATAGAGGCTATCCTAGTTTGGAGGCTAGTGCTAACGAAGTTCTACCGAATTACTCTAAGGGAAAGCCACATCCAAATTGAAAGAGAAGTACGCATCAACTGGTAATGTTCTAAACTTAGATGCTAAGTTTCTTTTATAAGTTCTATAAATCTATCAACATCTATGGAATGTTTTAACTTAGATTATATCAATCATGGCATGCTTAGGAGATCCTTTAGGTTAATTTAGTTTTGAAATTCTGTATTGCAACGTTGCATGATCAATTGCTGTCTTGATTAATCAGTAGTGGTATCAGAGCATGCCTTATGCTTTGCATGATTGATTATAATATGTTAAAATGATATTTTCTATGAATTGATTAAAGTATGCTATGCATGACTTAGATTTTAAAAAATGATGTGATAACTAGATTAAGGTTTTACTCAAATTTAATCTAGGTGATTATCATATAATTTAACAATGTTTTACCACATGTGTAAATGCTTTAATTGAGTCTCGTCCTATGAGTGGACGAGATGGAGCGATGGGCCAAGAGCGTGCGGAATGAGAGGCGTAGTCCACCGGGGTGTTTATGTGAAAGTAAAATATCATCGGGTCAGGGACCTGGAAAGTTTGAAAGAGAAAGCAGGGAATATTTTTAGATTAGTCAAACCCGAATCTTCCATCTCTTAGTGTAGAGTCACCATCTGGATTAGCTCTTCTAGGAAATAAAGTCCTGTGAGGCTTAATGATTGGGGGACGGACCACTAAAACACAGAGGTTCAGGTTTGGGATAAGTTGCTTATTTCTAATTGGATCACGTTATATTACATCTACAGAAAATCGTATTACGTAATTGCACATATTCGCACTTAAGTCTTTTTTTAAGTTTGTAATGTATTATTTAACATCCATGCAGAAAGCAGTAAATCCATACATAAAGCATTAAATAAATGCGGAAAAGTAAAGATTAAAATTACATAACCTCGGGGGATGCAACCGCCCGCCTAATCTATTAATTACAATTCCTAAAAAATAATTAAAATTGCAATACCCGAAGGAAAAAAACCCAGACATACATCTAACCTGCATCTAACATGTATTTTTAGACATTAAAAGAAATAGAAAATAAGGAGAAGAAATATTACATGATATTTACAAGAAAAGAAAGTAAAAAAATATTCATAGGTCGACATATAAAATAACATAGGAAGCACGACATGAAGCAGCTCTAAGAACGCAAAGGCTTACTCTTTCGGCATGAATCCACTTCAGTGTATCCGTATGATCCCCGGGAGCATTCCTTGTTCATTTTTTTAATTGTGTTTGTATGAAAAAATGTTTATTTATCCAAAAGATAATAAGACTCGGGTTCGAAATTTATTTTAGACCTGAGAATATCGAAAGAATTTTTGAAGAAAAAAGAAATGGAAGAAAGTTGATTTGAAAATTGTAAAGTTTCGGAATCTAAACGTGTTTTGGATCCTAATTATTCAAAGAATTTTTGAAAGAAAATATTTCGTGTCATTTTTGTTGAGAAAATCATACTTTTTCTGAAATTTTTCCCGTCCTGATTACTGAAAATTCGGCGAATATTTATAGGCGAAAAATCCCGAGAATCCAAAATGGAAAGAAATTCCGACGAGGCTCGCTAGCAAACTCTGGCGAGGCCAGACAACAATTCCGGTATTTTTGCGATTTTTCGTATTTTGTATTTTTTAATATTTAAATATATTTTTAATTTTTTTTGAAAATATAATAAATTAATTTTTACAAAAATCTAATTTTTAAAGTCTTAAAAAATAATTTAAGTCCTTAAAATAAATTGGCGACGAGGAACATTCGGAGATCTCTGGATAATAGAAAATCATGTGATTCAAGGAAAAAAATCCAAAAAAGCCATCATCATTAAACGCACTGGCTGGTACAAAATCCCATGCTTACAACTACCCCTTGTGTGATAATTGCTGGTTGTATAACGAGTATGATCACACGAAATGGATCGGTGTGATTGAGAATGTACCTGACCTATGTGGTTGGTGCATTCTTTACCCCTGATTGGTGATGATGTGGGTAATCTTTTTTGGCACGGTATCCTCGTGGGATTGTCCATTTCTTTCCTTGAAATCCCTTGGTGCTTGATGCCCCTTGCGGGTGGACCAAGGGATCATCATATGCCCCTTGGAATGATTGGAGATAGGTGCCTAAATCTATTTCAAAGGCGATTTTGATGGAGGATATCCAACCATCTCTTTCTTCGGTTGGTGGATGAGATTGTTTCTTTCTTCAGTCATCGAGATAACCATTTCCTTCTTCGGTTGTATTTTGATTTTCCCTAATAAGATGTTGACTTGTTTCCTATGACAAATCAGAGAAAAGTATAATGTTAATAGATTTTATGATGAATGTTTTAATTATTTGATTGAGTTTATGTAAAGTAAAAATTTTTACCTCTTCAATAAAAAATTAAAACATGATGAATAAATAAGTTTAATGTAAATTCAAGGATCTCCGAAAAATTGCTCCATTAATTTAGGAGGACTTTGTGATGCAATGTTGTTATGTTGACTTTAGGCTTGAGTGGGCCATCATCCTTTCTTGGTATTTGTAGGTTCCTCAAGTGGAGGTGGAGTTTACTGGGATAGTGTTGCCCTGGTTTGGCATCGTCTTTACCAGTAAATGACGTGATGCGAATGTAATGTATGCATGATTTTATGCATCGACAATATTTGTCACATGTTGTATGTTCGTCTATTGTAGGAGTTGTGGGCCTTTTCATTTAGATGGCCTTCTCTTATGTTGGTGCATGGTTGCCCCTAGGATTTGTCTAGTTAGGGATCCCATGTATGACTTCCTCAGAGCGACAACCATGGGTTCGTTGAATCATATTTTAATTCAGAGCTTGGATCTGAGGAGGGTCTAGATGAGTCGTTGATCCCACATTGTGTCGGCGATGATCACTTGGAAGCCATTTGACTGAAGTGTTGGAGGTATATGGTGTCACGTAACGTTCCGAGGAGGAGATGATGAATTTGATATTTCTTTGGTTCTAATTTTTACGTAATCCTTACGGGTTTTCAATCTATTAAACCTTGTCTTAATTTTTGCCTGGACCACCTTTTAAGGTTTTCAATCCAGCAGACTCATTGTTCTTTCTTTTATTTTTACTTTTTGATTTTTGGATGTCTACTTGTGATATTCTACCATTGGCATGAAAGCAATCAAAATAAGCATATGCATAAAGCTTTAACAAAAATAAAAATCCATTGATAAACTTAACAAGGGTATGAATGTTTCAAATGATTTTACTCCTGCCATCGATTAGCCCTCTAAGGTTTTCTAACAAGTGTGGTTCTCTCGATGTCCTAAGTTTTTCCTAAGCCACCCTTTTCAGGTTTTCAACTCAATGACTATTATTTTTCTATTTTGAAAAGAAGCCCTAATTTATGCTTAACTAACAGAGTGTTAATTGACAGGCTAATTTATTTTTTATTGGTACTGCTTTTTACTTATTTATTCTTTCACCTATGTGTGATAGCAATTATGTAAGACTTGGTTGATTTGATAGATCAGCTACCGTCCATGTCCACGACTTCCGTTGTTGTCTCGTTCAGCGTTTGTGATAAATTGGTTGATGCTCGAGCCGCTTTGCTAACTTGAGATACATGCGTTGATGAGTCTTAGTAATTGATCATCAACGTTTCCTTTCGAGTTCAATTATTCTCCAACAATACGTGATATGTCAAAGATCAGATAGCTTGATTTGTCGATGGTGAACGATTTTTGTTTAATGATGTTTCCTCCTCAATGCAATGATCGGCCCATAAGTGTTGGCGAGCCGTGTGATGGAGTTGTTGACATGTTCAATGATCTGACTCCTTCTTTGTGTTCTTTGATGTTGTGCCGGTTGTTTGACCTCAACTTGCTTTGTTGACATTTTAGCCTTATTCTAGCTTCAGTCATTTTGATCTTTGTGTGCTTCGTTCCTTTGATTGACTGATTTACTAGTTGGTGGACTTTTCATGCTTGGAGATCTTTCTATCAATCTTACATCTTTATAAGGTGAGGCAAATGGTATCACATGTTGTCTAAGTACATGTGTTTATCACTCACTCTCCCTCAAGAGTTAAATCATTTGAAATTGTTGTAATTGTGGGGAATCCATTTATACCCAAATTTGCTTCATGACATGATGTGTCACACGTACTTAATACATTATGTATATGCTTATGAGAATGTGTGATGTCATTTGATAGAATATCAAGCAAATAGACATAGTTCAATTTATTTAAAAAAACCTCATGGACAATGTAGCTCGAAGCTAATTTATAACATCATCATTTTTCGATGCTAGTGCCCCCCAGATGTGTCTATGGATTCAAAGTGCTCCATCATATCCGCCTTCCCAAACACTTCTTGATAACTCGAAAAGATGTACTACCCAAACTTGTTCTTGTATGATGGCAGTGCGCCATCTAGAAGCTTGGTTATCATCTCCGGTAGAGTTAAGAGAGCCTGAAGCCTGACTTGTGTGGCCATCCAACTAGCATAGTAGGATTTGAAGCTCTCACCTTGCTCTTGCCTTATAGCCTCCAGATGTTGTATTGTGGTTTCCATTTGAGAGTTGAAACCATAATGCCCTATCATAGCCTGAGTAAGGCTATTACAATCAGTAGCTATGTCCAGCGGAAGGTAGATGTACCATTCATTTATTGGGTGGCCCAAGGTGACGACAAAGAGCTTAGCTATCATCCATTTGTTGACCCTTAATTCTCTCATCACCATTTGATAATGCATTAAGTGAGCGCGTGGGTCACCAGAACACACATACTTTTCAAATTGAGGCTTTGCAAAGTTTGGGGGCAAGCTATCTTCATCCTCAATTATCGATTACACCGAGTATGGATTCATTAGATAGCCGCCATGAGTGGCCAAGAACTGTTGCCATAATTTCACCATTCCTGGTTGTTGGAGGATGGTGTTCCTTGCGCTTGGATAAGAGCTATATTGCCCTTGGGGAAATGCTGCAAAATTGGGTAGTTGAGGTGCTTGGAACTGTGAGGCAACTGACATACTCCAACAGGGAATAGGCTATCAGGGTCATTCCTTGGTAGAAAGGTCCTAGTGCAAATGCTGGCTGCCCAATTTATCCGGGGAAGAATTGATTTTGGAAGGATTGGCAAAGTTATATCATGGATGCCCTATCTGAGCCTAGTTTAGCTAATTTTCTCCTACCCCGAACTAATAAAAGGGAGTAGGTTTTGGGTGCACTGCATGCGAGGTAGGAGGTCTACCTGTTTTAGGCCAGCTAGTTGGGTAGCCGTTGTTAAAGGTGACCTCTAGGCTGGATACCACATTCTGAGCTCTCCCAACGTTTTGGCAAATAAGCGATGCTAGTTGTTTGCTGTTTGCAAAGACGTTCAAAGCAGCTGCAATTTCGGCACCCACCAATGATTGATGTGTCTGCTAAGACTTTTATCCTGTAAGGATAGGGTGATCCTCCCCCGCACCTTCTTCTTATGGATTGGCCATGAAAGAAGTACGTTAAATTGAATTCTGAATTGGAACCCGAGTAACCCTCTAGATTGGCCACGATTGGAGAAACATGGACTAGGTGGTGAGCAAGCCTTTTCCAAGCCCCTTCGATACGCAAGTAGAAGATCAGAACCATGCGTATGGGATTCATGACATGATTCATGATGTGAAAAATGCGTAAGATGTTTAATGTTATGGTTGCATTAATAAGGGGTTAGCATGCTATGATGTGAGATGAATAATATGTTTGTCTATCCATTTGAAACAAACAGGTTAGTCGTTAGGTAAAATTGGTGAAAATGAAAACCCAACCCCTAGGGATGGATTTGAGATCTGTACGACGTCTGTGTGACATCGTTACGTGAATGGTGTATATGAAGTGACCAAATTACCATGTGGTAATAGGTCAATAGTTTGAGATTTCATACTTGACTAGATCTTATGGAATGAGGAGGTTAAGATTATTTTGGGTAAGCAGTGTGACATACCTTGATGAAATGAAAATTACCACTACATGTAGCTATTAAATAAATGATTTGGTTATTTTGCCTAATTAGGGTAGAGTTTCGGATGCCCGTGTGGTCATCGCTATTTGACGGTATGTGGTGATGCATGAATCATTTCCCCATGTGGGCGGATGGTTCGGGTATTAGGCGTATACCCTTGAGGATTGGTAAGGTAAGACTCAAAAAGAGTTGGCCCCATGTGGGCTTAGGTTTGGATGTCAGTAGGGACATCACCTGATGTGGGGAAAATGGTTTGGGTAGGTATTTGCCCCTATTTGAGATATGTGGTATGTGTGATTACCCCGTGTGGGCTATGAATCGGATGTTGAGTGGACATCTCATAAGTGATATGTGGGATATATTATTGCCCCTTGTGGGCTAAGTGCAGTAAAAGAAAGGTATGTTTGCCCTATACTGGCTAAGAGTTGGATGTTAAGTGGACATGTCATTGGGAAGGGGTAAGTGATGTTTCATTTTGTCCTAGGGTAACACGATCTCGAGTGTCAACTAATGCTAAGCATGTGTGATCCCAATTTGGTATCATGATGATGAGAAGATGTTATGTTACATCATATGAGTGTGTGTGTGTTTAAGTGTCTGCACTAAGATTCGTGGTTAGCATGACATTAGTACAGTGATAAGTAGTAAACATGTAGCACATAGCATGCAACGTTCAATCTTCCAACCACACAACTCTCGTGCTTTGGGTTTTTGGCTAGTCTCTATCCTAAGTTTGGTTCATCTAAATACCATGAATAATGCATGGTCGTTTATTAGGTAACACCTCACGGAAAATGCATACGGCTTATTTACATGACGTTTGTAAATGGGTTGTTGATGTAGGAGGTTCTTGTTGCACTAAAATACACTCCAAGCCTCTCCCCAAGTGGGTTTTAATGAGGGAGGTACATGTGATATGCAACAAGTGCTCCACCTGCTCAAGTACTATCTTTTCTCAGGGAGGCAGATTAGTACAAGAAAAAGCTTCGTGATAATAGGGTACCTTAAACTTACGAGTTAATCCCTTCTATTGCAATGCGAATTTATGAATATGTCATAATTAATAAAATAAGGAATAATGTGATCAATAATTTTCGGCACTTATCCAAAATCTAAAACCTTTTAAAAAAATTTTTAGAAAAAAATCCCCATCATAGTCGCCACTGTGAGCGGATGACATGGAGCGATGGGCTAAGAGCGCGTCGAATGAGAGGCGCGGTCCACTGGGGTGTTTATGTGAAAATAAAATATCACCAGGTCGGAGACCCGGAAAGTTTGAAAGAGAAAGCAGGAAACATTTTTAGATTGGTCAAACTTGAATTCGCCGTTTCTTAGTGTAGAGTCGCCACCTAGATTAGTTCTTCCAAATTAAAGTCTTGTGATACTTAACGTCTGGGGGACAGCCTACTAAGACACAGAGATTCGGGTTCGGCATAAGTTGCTTATTTCTTATTGGATCACATTATATTACATCTATAGAAAACTGTATTATGTAATTGTGCATATTCGAACTTAAGTCATTTTTAGGTTTGTAATGTATGATTTAACGCGTATGTGGAAAGTAGTAAGTCCATACAAAAAGCATTAAATAAATGCGGGAAAGTAAAGATTAAAAATACATAATAACCTCAGGGGATGCAACCGCCCACCTAATCTATTAATTACAATTCCCAAAAAATAATTGATATTGCAATACTTGAAGGAAAAAACACCTCGGCATACATCTAACCTACATCCACAATGGTTAGCACATGGTATATAGTACAAAATGAATATTTACATGTATACTCAATTTGATTTTGGCGAGGCCTGTGTGGTCTAATTAAAATATTAACGATTGAAAGTTTCTTATTAGAAATAAAACAATTCAATTTATTAACACATATGTTGTTCATTTTTATTTAATGAAAATGACCGCATGACAAAAATGTGAGGTACATTATCCGGGAATAATTTTAATTCCCTTCGTTGGGGTATTCTAACATGTATTTTCATACATTAAAAGAAATAGAAACTTCGACGTATCCGTATGATCCCCGGGAGCGTTCCTCGGACATTTTTTTAATTGTGTTTGTATGAAAAATAAATGTTTATTTATCCAAAAGATAATCAAACTCAGTTTTTAAATTTGTTTTAGACCCGAGAATATCTGAGGAATTTTTGAAGAAAAAAGAAATGGAAGAAAGTTGATTTGAAAATTGTATAGTTTTGGAATCCAAACGTGTTTTGAATCCGAATTATTCAAAGAATTTATGAAAGAAATTATTTCATGTCGTTTTTGTTGAGAAAACCAGACTTTTTCTAAAATTTTTCGCGTCCTGATTACTGAAAATTTCACGAATATTTATAGGCAAAAAATCCCGAGAATCCAAAATGGAATGAAATTCCGGCGAGGCTCGCATCGCCAAAATTTGGCAAGGAGCCTCTGCCTTGCCGGACTTCTGGCGGGGCCGGTCCCTGATTCCAGCATTTTTGCGTTTTTTTGTATTTTTGTATTTTTTAATATTTAAATATATTTTTAATTTTTTTGAAAATATATTAAGTTAATATTTACCAAAATCTAATTTTTAAAGTCTTAAAAATAATTTAATTCCTTAAAATAAATTGGCAAGAACATTCGGAGCTCTCTGGATAATCGAAAATCGTGTGATTCGAGGATAAAATTCCTGAAAAGTCATCATCATTGAATGCGCGAGCTGGTACAAAATCCCGTGCTCACACGTCGAGGACATCACTCAATTGAAGAATGAAATATTTAAATCATAGTTGTTCGTGGTACAACGAATCAAAGTGCTCGTGTTTATTTTGGCAAGGATTTGACTTGGCTGCTCTTTTACACTAGGGGGTCTCTCCTACTTGGAAATCTCCATCGTTTTTAGATTCAAGAGTACCCTAAGTACTTTTATGACTTAGTCAATTTCTAGTATGAGAAGTTGATTCTGCATATGGTTTTACAAACGTGGTTTAAGTTGTTAAATTAAAACTTATAAACATAGGTTCAAGAACTTAAACATGGACCTTGTTTGTTTTGCATGCTATGTGGAGTCTTGGTATAATGGAATGATTATGATATACCAGTCCTGAGCATGTTCCCTTAGAGTTAATAATTCCAAATAGCCCGGAATTATTATTTTCATAATCATATCCATCATATAAAACCTAAACTAGGGTGAGACCAGCAGCACCAATAAAACCTCCAACAATATTAAGGCTGTAGATTGTCTTCCCATCTTAAGTCATGATACGAACCTTATTTACAAATGTAAGCACATGTACAACATGCTTCCCTTAACATGTTTTTGGTCATGAGACTAGATGGGGTTACTACCTTAACCAAAATGGGTTAGTTGTCCATATCATTAGAGCTAATGCTAGATTGGAGACACATATTAGGATTTGTACAATTGGGTATGCACGTCTTGAGAAAGAGAACTCAAATGGATTAGAAATTGCAATAAATGCAAATGGATAGGTTCCAACCATGGTTGTCTTGTTATGGCTTGACCTGCTATAGCGAGGTCATGATGAGTGGCTATTGTTGAACCCAAGTTAATAGTACTTAACAGTACTTAAACGTTTTGGAAATAACAAACTAACTAGGCTAGTGAAATTAATTGAGTACTAAGTATACTCTTAATTAATGAAGTTTATTTTAGTCTGTTTAAGGGAAAACAACTCAGTTTATTGAGTAATTAATTAAGTTATGGCTTAGAGTAAGAAAAGCAGAGCTATGAAAAGTATTACGTAGTTTATAAAGATATCTACTCAGCTGTGCTGAGTTAGCTTTTTAGAATTAAAAAGCTATATTCCTTTGACACTTAGAGAATATTTGGCACTTGTGCTACTAACGTTTTCTGTGAGAAACAGAATATACCTTTGATTCTTTTTAGGATAAAAAGCACTAAAATTAAAGAAGATATTCCTGTGGTCTTCACATTCAAAAGGTATAAGTATAGAATGTTGGAGATTCCTTACTAAAATCTAAGATAAAAAGAATCTTCTGACATACACCGTTTCTTAGTGTCTCCATGTGCCTCTGCGAATGTTAAAAAGTCAACTAATGATAGAATGCTATATTTCATCTCATGCGCCTCTCTATTAGAACGGATTGCTTGAAGACAAATGAGTTTTTGATAATGGAATTATATCGTGCTTCAACGTTTGAAATCTCTATCTCTAAATATCCTAGAATTTGTCTCTAACGGGAAAATTTGAAATATTTGAAGTGAAGAGATATTGAAGAGCTGTTAGGATGAGAAGTTTGCAACAACTAATTCCAAGAGCTTCAACTATAAATAGAAGATTGTAGTAGATGTTCAAACTTGGCGAATCACCTTGGATTTCCTTTAAAGAGATGAAACTCTATTCATTTACTCCTAGCTTCAAGAAATTCCAAATCAAGCAATCAGAAAACAACAGAATTCCATATTTGTTTGTAATAGAGAGAAAATCACTTAAGATTTAACATTATAAAGAAAATCAACATTTTATAAGTTGAATTCCTTAGTTCGCAAATTTCTTTTAGAAGGGTACCTAAATTATGGTATGAGAGGTAGTTAGAAAGAAAGGTACTTTCTGTAAAAGAGTCTACTTCTATAAAGGCTTCTCCGCCTAAGGAAGGAACGAAATCACTAGTGGATTAAAGCTTGAAAAGGAATCCGGGGATTGGAGGTAGGCTAGGGGCCGAAATAGGATAAATCTTAAGTGTTGAAGTTCTAACCTTACTTACACCTTTATCGCGTTTCTCATTCATCATTTTATCTCTATCATTGCATTTTTTTGCTTGAAAAACCAATCTATGCTGAGTAGAGTACTTAGCATACGATTGAAGATAAACTGTGCTAGCAAAGCTGAGCAGTCTATAAGTTTTTAGACCAAATTAGCACGCAACACTTAACACGCGCATAAAAAAACTTTAACTTGGTAAATATTTTACAAAATTTAAAAAGTAACCAAGAACTACATTCACCCCCCTTTGCTATGTATTAAGTCATCCAAGGACCAACATGTGGTATCAAAGCAATTGCTCAACCTATTGACTAATCGTCTTTGAGTTAAAGATCCATAAATGATTTACAACAGCTATAGCTCTGGCTTAAGATAGACAGTGATCCTAAAGGAGGGAATGTTTGTAACTAGGCCACCATTATTTGACGGTATTCACTGCACGTTTTTTAAAAATCGCATGAAAATCTTCATTCAATCTCAAAGCATGCAAGCATGGCTCGTTATCGAGCTTGGCCCATGAATTCCTACTATAGTTAGGAATGGGGAATGTGTTCCTGTTGATCCAGAAGACTATGATGATGCTAACATAAGGCTTCTAAAAGAGAATGCTGCAGCCATCAATTACTTAAATTGTGCGCTAGATCTTAAGAGTTCAACAAGGTCTCAAGATGTGAGATAGAGAAAGAAATTTGGAAGAAGTTGGAGATTACCTATGAATGACAAGGTCAAGGACTCCAAGATCAACCTCATGCTACGTGAGTATGAGATGTTCCAGATGGGCATTGCCAAGGGTATTTAGGCAATGAATACTAGGTTCCTTAACATCGTTAATGAATTGAAGTTTCTTGGTAAGGAGTTCCCCAAAGAGGAGCTGGTTAAGAAGATTCTCCACACTCTTACCTTAGAGTGGGATATGAAGAAGTGCGTCTTACCTTAGAGTGGGATACCAAGAAGAGCTTGATTGAGGGGGCTCATGATCTTAAGACTTACAACTATGATGAGCTGATAGGCACCTTGCTGGTTCCAGAGATGAGCATGATAAAATATATCGATGACTCTAAAAGGAGTAAAGGCAAGGAAAGAGAGGGCAAAGCCATTGTACTAAAAGCTAATTACTTTGATGAGTCTATAAGCTTTGATTCTGAAGAGCAAATGGCCCTTCTGACTAGGCATTTCAAACCCTTCATGAAGAAGGTTAAGAAGTTCAATAAGAAGAAGTTTCCCGCTAAAATCAAGTCAATTCAACACCATCGAGGAGCTGAGGAAGGACTCAAGAAGGAACACAACAAAGATATCAAATACTTTAGCTGTGGAGATAAAGGCCATATCAAATCAAGCTATCCAAAGACCAAAAAGGATAGATATAAGAAGAGGTTCATAAAGAAGAAAGAGGCACTTGCTACCACTTGGAGCAATTTAGAAGAATCTTCATTGTCAAATGAAGAAGCAACTGATTTCGCCTACCTCTGCTTCATGGCTATTGAGAATGAAAGGGGAGAAGGCTCAGCATCTACCTCAGGTAGAAGTCAAACCGTTGCTGATTCTGAAGCTGAGCGCAACAAAGGGAAATCCCCTCAAACTGAAGTACATCCTGAAATCCCTTTATCATTAGAAGAGTTCTCCTAGGTACTCTTTGATGTCATGAAACTAACTAACAAGTCAGGTAAAAACATGAAAGAGCTAGTTAGGAGAAGAGAAGACCAGGAAGACACTATTGCTTCCTTATCTCTTGATATCTGCTTTCTTTAAGAAAAAGCTGAGTATCAAGACTGTAATGCCAGCAAGCTCACTAAGCAATTAGATGAGTTAACTACTGAGATAACAGATTTAAAGAAGAAATGAGTTCTTCCTTTAGCCAACAATCGAACTCTGAATAACCAAACTCGTAATTCTAAGAGGAAGAATTCCCCTAAAAAGAAGAAAGCGAGCCAACCCAAAGCAAAAACGATGTGAGGTTTTTATGGAAAAGATGGACATGTTATAGTATTCTGTAGGTATAAAAATGGTTATTAGGATGAGTATGATTGAAGTAAGCTAAGCACTACTAACAAGGGAGGACCTAGCTCGAGAGCATGGGTACCTAAGAAAACGTAACTATTTTATAGGTGAGCCTTAGATCCGTTGATGATTCAAGAATGTGGTATTCGGATAGCGGATTCTCAAGCAATATGATGGGAGATGAAAGTTAGTTCATCTCATTGGAGAACAAAAGAAATGGAAGTTTCAGTTTCGGAGATAACCAGAAAGGTAAGATTGTGGTTTGTGGCACTGTTGGTGTCTCTCCTTCAATCGAAGAGGTTTCTCTGGTCAAAATCAACTTGCTTATTATAGCTTAGTTTTGTGAAAAAGGTAGAAAGGTTACATTTGACTCAGCAGGTTGCTCAGTTGTTGACTGTAAGACTGATTCTACTATTCTCTTTGCTCCTAGAATCAATAATTTCTATATAATGATTTATCCCCTAGCTCCACTAACGTGTGTCTTGTATCTAAGAAGGATAATTTGTGTCTTTGGTATAGAAGGTTGGATCATATAAATATGAACATTCTGTCCAAACTAGCCAAAAGCAATTAGTTGCTGGATTTCCTACCATCATCTTTGAAAAGGATAAACTTTGCTCAGCTTATCAGCTAGGTAAGCATGTTAAGAAATCATTTAGGTCAATTAATCATTTAGTAACTAAGTGACCATTGGAGCTCCTCAACCTGGATCTGTTTTTCCCTGTTCACCCTATGAGTAGGGATGGAAAGATATTTTCATTGGTGGTAGTGGATGACTTCATGAGATTCATTTAAATAGTCTTGCTAAGTAGTAAAGATGAAACATAGGAATCTTTTATCAAGCTCAGTAATCGGATAATGAACGAAATAGGAACTAAAAAATCAGTAGAATCCGAAGTGATCATGGACATGAATGCAGGAACTTTCATTTTGAAGAATTCTATCCAACGCATGGCATTGACCATAACTTCTCTTCTCCTTATACTCCTTAACAAATTGGGGTTGTAGAAAGGAAGAATAGAACTATAGTTAAAATGGCTCGATCCATGCTGAGTGATATTAATCTACCAAAGTACTTTTGGGGAGAAGTTGTTAAAATAATGAATCGGGTGTTAATTTGCCTAATTATGGAGAAAACACCCTATGAGCTTTGGTGAGGGCGTAAGCCTAAGATTGGTCATCTCATATCATTTGGCTGTAGATGTTTTGTTCTTAACACCAAGGAGCAGTTAAGTAAGTTTGATCCTAAGGTTGATGAAGGTATCTTTCCGGGATACTCAACTAACAACAGGGCATATAGAATATATGTCAAGTGTACTAGCCTATTAGAGGAGTTTATGCATGTGGATTTCGATGAAACTAACATTGCAGATAGACGTCCATTTGACGAAGATGAAGGAGTATCCCAACAGCCAAATCAACTTAGTATACCACTATTTATACTACCAAACCCAGCACAAGAACCTGAAATTGAGGAAGTCAAAGAAGATGATGATCTCTCTATCAACTTCAATGATGGTAAAGATTATCCTTTACCTCAGTAACCCATTAAAGATTCTCCAGCTGCTGATTCGAGTCTATCAAGGGAGATTAGGATGCATTGCAACCATATGCTCGATAGCATAATTGATGACATTCATAATCCAGTGATGACAGGAGGTCAGCTAGTAGGATGTTGAGTCATCTAGCATTTATCTCACTGACTAAACCCAAGAAATTTGAAGATGTTGAAGGAGATGATTATTGGATGATTGCAATGCAAGAGGAGCTAGATCAGTTCAAGCGTAATGATGTTTGTGATCTAGTTCCTAAGCTTAAAGGGAAATCAATTATCGGCACCAAATGGGTTTTCAAGAACAAGCTTGATGAAGATGGCATTTTTGTCAAGAACAAGGCCAGACTTGTTGCACAAGGCTAAAATCAGTAAGAAGACATCGATTATGATGAGACTTATACTCTTGTAGCCAGGCTTGAAGCTATTTGAATCCTATGTGCTTTCACATCTCATATGAAATTCATATTATTTCAAATGGATGTTAAAAGTGCTTTCCTGAATGGATTCATTCAAGAAGAAGTTTATGTTCACTAGCCTCCTAGCTTTGAAGATCCGAAGAATCTTGAGCATATCTTCAAATTGAATAAAGCTCTTTGCGGATTGAAGCAAGGTCCTAGAGGTAGGTATGAGAGGCTGACCAATATCTTGATTAGCAAAGGCTATGAAAGAGGAAAAGTAGATATAACTCTATTTATCAAGCGAAGAAAAGAAGATGTGTTGCTTGTCCATATATATGTTGATGATATCATATTTAGAGCAATTGATGAGAAGTTGTGCAAGAAATTCAGCAAGCAGATGAAAAGTGAGTTTGAAATGTTGATGATGGGAGATCTCAACTTTTTCGTTGGTCTTCAAATTAAGTAGATTGAAGGTGGAATCTTTAACAGTCAAACGAAATATGCCAAAGAAGTCCTGAAGAAGTTTGACATGGAGCATTCGAAGCCAATATCCACTCTCATGGCCACTAATACTATCTTAAGTAAAGATGAAGCTGGAAAACCTGTAGATAGAAAATTCTAAAGAGGAATCATAGGCTCTCTTCTTTATCTTACTGCTTGTAGACCATACATATAGTATGCTGTAAGCTACCATGTTTATTATCAAGCTAATAATAGAGAATCATCTAGCAACTATGAAGAGAATTCTCAAGTACTTGCAAGGCTCTATTGATGTAGGTCTATGATATCCCAACAACATGGATTTCACTCCAAGAGGATTCACAGATGCTGATTGTGGCAGAGACAAGCTCGACAGGAAAAGCACCATAGGAGGATGTCATTTCCTTGGAGAATGCTTAGTCTCATGGTACAACAAGAAGCAAACTTCTGTTACACTAAGTACAGCTGAAGTTGAGTACATGGCAATAGGAAGTTGTGTAGCACAACTACTATGGATCATGAGGTAACTGGAAGATTATGGTATAAAGTTTAAGCATCTTGATGTTATGTGTGATAACAGGAGCACAATTGATTTATCAAAAAATCCAATTCAACATGGCAGAATGAAGCATGTCAACATTAGAAATCATTTTCATTAAAGATCATGTGCTAAGGGGAAATGTCAAGTTGGAGAAGGTTCCTTCAGAGGAATAGCACGCAGACATATTCACCAAACCATTGTCAAAGGAGCAGTTCAATGTCCTAAGGCAGCTTATTGGTATGGCGAACCCCATGAAAAGAAGAAGAAGTTAGAAATTTGGTTAAGTGTTTGTGAGCACGGGATTTTGTACCAGCTCACGTGTTTAATGATGACAGTTTTTTGGGATTTTATCCTTGAATCACACAATTTTTGAGTATCCAGATGTATCTGAATAGGAATCCTCCTCGTCTCTAAATTCAAAAGGATGTTTTCAATAAAATTATTTAATTTTATTCAGAAATTAATTAAAAAATACGAAAATACATAAAAGAAATTCAAAAACAAAAACTTGAGGGAGACTTAATCCCAGGCCTGAGGCAGCCCTCGCCAAACTCGTTGGCGAGGGCATACCTCGCCAAAGACTTTGGCGAGCGCTCCAAAGACGCTGCGAGGAGCCTTGCCGAACTTTTTTATGGCGAAACCCCTCGCCGGAAAAACTTACTTTTTTGGATTTTTGGGATTTCTCCTATAAATAGTCGGGTCTTTTTTTATAATAGGGACCCCGAAAAATTTACAGACAAAATATAGCTTTTAGAATTTCGAAGAACTAAACGTAGATATTTTGGACTTTTACAGCAACAATTTTTACCTAAACTAAAGGACAAGGAGGATTTTCAAACGCCGATTGGATATCTTCAAAGTGGATTCATTCCGTAAGGGTAAGCCTCTGAGTTCCCAGAACTGCAATTTCCGTGCTTTCGGTGTTCTTCTTCTTCTTCTTCTTCTGATTTCATATGTGAACCTAGGATTTTTATTGTATTCAAATGTTGTAATTATTCTTCATCTAGTTTTCTTTATTAAAAGGAGATGTATGTTAGAACACCCCCATGAAGGGAATAAAACATATTCCCGGACAATAGCCCTCACCAATTTACCATGCGAGCAATTTCATTAATTAAAATGAGCAACCAACATGCTAATAAAACGAACTGTTTTATTTAAATAACAAACACATTATCATGATTGATTTTTTTCACATGGGCCTCGCTAAATTCAAAATCGAACATATATGTTATATCCCTTATGCTAACCTTTGTGGATGCAGGTAGATTAGGATTAGATGTATGTTTAGGATTTTAATTTTCCTTCGAGTATCTCAATTTCTTTTTTTGGGAAATGTAATTAATAGGCTAGCTGGTGGTTGCCCTGATTTTTGGAAGCCTTGTAATTTTTATTTTTCGCATTTATTTTCCACATTTACTTACTGCTTTGTGGATGGTTTATTATTTTCATCATACATGAATCATGCATTTAAAATCAGAAAAGACCTAAGCGCGAATGTGCATAATTAAGAGAATACGATTTTCTGTAGATGTAATATAATGTGATCCAATGAGAAATAAGCAACTTACCCAGAACCCGAATCTCTGTATCTTAGTGGGCTATCCCCCGTAAGAGACGGCGGATTCAGGTTTGACCAAATCTAAAAAAACATTTTCACCCTTTCTCTTTCAACCTTTTTCTCTAGGTCCCCGACCCGGTGCACCTTTTTTCAAACTCCCCAGTGGACCGTGCCTATCAAATTGCATGCTCTTGGCCCACCGCTCCGTGTCAACCAATCATAGTGGCAACTTTGCTGGGATTTTTTCTAAAAACTTGTTTTTTTAAAAGGTTTTAGATTTTGGATAAGTGTCAAAAATTATTGATCACATTATTCCATTTTCTCTTAATTTTGACATATTCATAATAACGCATTGCAGTAGAAGGGATTAGCCCATAAGTCTAAGGTACCCCTATTACTACGAAGCTCTCTCTTATACTAATTTGCCTCCCTGAGAAAAGATAGTACTTG
This sequence comes from Euphorbia schlechtendalii, assembly GCA_949673415.1. Classification (NCBI taxonomy): domain Eukaryota; kingdom Viridiplantae; phylum Streptophyta; class Magnoliopsida; order Malpighiales; family Euphorbiaceae; genus Euphorbia; species Euphorbia schlechtendalii. Next base: position 7,536 of record CATIWQ010056886.1, on the reverse strand, counting down.
AGCGAGTGGAGCACTTGTTACCATATCGCATGTACCTCCCTCGTTAGAACCTATTTGGGGAGAGGCTTGGAGTGTATTTTAGTCCAACAAGAACCTTCTACTTCAGCAACCCATTTATAAACCCTCATGTAAATAAGCCATAGGCATTTTCCCTAGGGTGTTACCCAAACACGCGATCATGCATTATATTCTCCTGCAGGTGCACTCCTTAGTATCCTTGCAGTACTAAGATGAACCAAACTTAGGATAGAGACTAGCCAAAAACCCTATTCGCGGGAGTTGTATAGTTGGAAGAAAGATATTATGTGCTATGTGTTTACCGCTTTCCGATTCATCATGCATTGTACAAATGTGCCATACTAACCATGAACCTTAGTGCAAACACTTGAATGGACACACACTCTTAATATTAAACATGATCTGATGTCCTTCATGCGTAAGACTTAGTTGACACTTGAGATCGTGTCACCTTAGGATAACATGAGACCAACTAGAATCATGTAGCATCATTCAACCCAAGTTTTAGCTCGATGTCCACATTATATCCGACTCTTAAGACAAACCTACCCAAATCCTTATACGATGTCCACTTGGCATCCGACTTATAGCCCTGCCAAGGCGATTGTACACACCAAAAGCCTACAGGAGGAAAACATGAACATAAACCATATTAAAGGATATCTCAGTTGATGTCTTAACCTAGGCTCATAGGAGGTAAAACTTACCCCTAGAACCCTACTTTTCACCCAAAATACTCACGCATCACTATATACCTTTTGTGAGGATGTCCATTGACACCCAAGAACTTCCCCAATGGGGTAAGAGAACCAAAACATTCATCGATATGCTGCATATGGTAGTTATTTCCATACATTTTTTACTCACTTTTCGTTAGGGTATGTCACACTGGTCACCCAAACACCAAGAGAACTAACTTTAGTTCTCGAACCCTTGACTTATCGCTACAAAGAACACTATCCCCAGGATAGAGTATGAATCTCAAAACCAATGGACCTTCATTTATCATATGGACTAACAATTCTGCTCTTTTTATGAGTGATTTCTATTTCGCATCATGGCACACTAACCTTTTTTCGCAGCCATAAAATTAAACATTTCACTCATCAATCATGCATCATGATTTTACATGCATTCCCTAACAACCTTCGTGTGTACTTTAGCCAAGAAAAAGCATGTCTACCGAAAAGCTTGGAACAGGGCTTCTCGATAGCTAATCCGCATCTCCCCAACCACGGCTCACCAAGAAGGAGTTTCGAACACCAACTCTAGCTCGGATTCAGAACAAAACACTCCGCATAGCTTCCGTAACATGGGCCGTCAACAAGAAGAGAATGTGACCAATGATCAGGCTCTTAGGGCAGGTCAGAACCCACAAGCTAACCAATCATCGATGAGCGTCGAGCTTGCTACTACAATGAATGCCTTAACCAATAGTGACTAGTTTGTATCAATCCTTAACTGCAACACTAAAACTAGGTAGCCTGAGCAGAGGGAAAATGATGTGGTGCTAAATGTCAGTGGCACAATCCTACCAAGGGGATCGTCATCTTCTGCTGCTATATTTCCAAGATCTACAACAGTCACCCCTAACTTCTATAAGTTCAGCTCTAGGCAGGGTCAGCCGCAGACAGTGTATGAGCTATAGGTGGGTGGCTAGTTCTTCTCGTGGCAACCGTGGCATACTTCAATTGCACCAAGGGCTGTAGGGCCTTCAGAAATTAGGCCCTCTTCTAATTACATTCCCTTTATTCACGGGGTGGCTCAGCCAACAATGCCCAGTTGGGGCGGACCTTCTTAGACATTTCAAAGTCAGGGGAAGCACTACCTGAGTTCACAGTATGGGGGCATCTTAGAGACCCCAAACAGTATCCTTCAACAACCTGGAATGGCTCAACTCTGGAGACAGTTCTTAGCCACTCATGTGCAGGGGCAGAGGGGTGCAATCCCAGTGTAGCCCACAGTTGGGGATGAGGATACTTTGCCGCCGACCTTTGCTATGCCCCAGTTTGAAAAGTACAAGGGCAATATAGATCCTCGCGTGCATATCGTGCATTATTAGAACAAGATGAGGGCTTTGAGGATAAGTGATCCGATGATGGCCTAATTATTCATTGTTACGTTGGGAAGCCCCATAAATGAGTGGTACAGTCATTTACCGATGGACATAGCCTATGATTTGGGATGTCTGTCCTAGGCGATGGTGGACTACTATGGCTTCAATACTCTGATGGTTACTACTATCCAGAATCTGGAGGTAGTGAGGCAGAAACAGGGGGAGAGCTTCAAGCCTTATTTCGAGAGATGGATGGCTACGTAAGTACGTTTAAAGTCTCGCCTATCTCTACCGGAGATGATCATGAAGCTTTTAGATGGTGCACTACCGTCTTATTGGAAGAGGCTGGGGTTTGAGACTTTCCATAGATATCAAGAAGTTTTTGTGCGAGCTGAGAAGATAGAGCGGTATGATGCCATGGAGGTAGAAACGGGGTAATAGGTTGCTAAGCCCTGTTATAGGAAGAATGATTCTAACCCAGTGCAGATGAAGGCGAAGTAACCGGTAGTAAAATTGGTGAATGAAGAGAAGGTAGCCACTGTTAGATTGCCAAAGGAAGAATATCATGGCATCTCGCCATAAACTGCTAATTTGGGATTCTTGTTCACCAAGTTGCGTGAACTTAATCAATTGGAGAGCTTGAAGAAGCATGTCCCTCCCAAGTCAGAAGAGAAGAACAATTATTGCCATTATCATGTGGCTGTGGGACATCGCACAAATAACTGCAAGGAGCTGCTGAAAGCTATTTAGAAACTGGTGGCTGACAAGGTCATCCATGAGCCTACACTTAAGCCAAGCACGAAGAATAACCCTTTGCTAAATTTTGAGGCAAGGGTAGGAATGGTTAACTCCTAGCTAGAAGAGCGGAAGGTTCTGAGCTACCTGTTTGAAGGGCTTGGAGAATTTGTGATGAAGGTTGGGTCGGGAAGTGATCCTAATCAGATTTTGAAGATGCTAGAGGAAAAGTCAAACCGCCGAGGGTGCGGGGGTAAGATTAAAGCTGTTGAGATCAACCTTGCTAGGATACCAGTATTTACTGGCTAGAAACCTACTTCGCTTCAAGTAGGGAGGGAACTGTCAGGAGAAGCATCGGCCAGCAAGGGAGAGGAGTATGTGATGGTGATTGAGTCAAGTATGGACTCAGACGATGTGATGGAGATGCTTGAATCTGAGTCAAGCAATCGGGTGATTAGAGAATGGGAAGAAGTCCTAAGGGCTAGTTTTAGCTTGGCCGGAATGTCGGTTTTTAACAGGAATGATGCACCATCTTCTCACTTGTCCAAGTTTTATATCCTGTGTCAAGCACAAGGCTTGTCTCAAAATATGATAGCTACGTTGTTTCTGTGCTCACTAGCAGGAGTAGCAAGTTAGTGGTACGAAATGTAGTTGGTTGAGACCAAGAGCAATTGGAACTACATCTCTGCAGAGTTCCATATGGAGTTTGCATTTCTAGAACCTCCGAAATAAACCATGAGAGATCTGCAAGCTTATGTAGAGAGGGAAGGAGAATCGCTCACCGGTTATGTAAATTGGTGGATGTTTATCTATCTAGTATTGGTGTTGAGACCATCTGAGTCTTCTACAGTATAGTTGATAGTAGGGGGATCCTGAGAATGGTACCGCTACCATCTGGCGAGGTTAACTATACCAGATTTTGATGAATTATCATACCATGCTCATCACCTCTACAAGGAGTTCACATACAGACACCGTAACATCCATGTAGTGGGGACGGGAATACCCACTAGTTCTTTGCTAGCGATGTTATCTTAGTCTAACCCAGTGGTTAACAAAGTGTCCAATGAGAGTGAAGACATGGGGGAAGATCCATTGGCAGAAGTGTTTTCCACAGATGGAGGTGAACCACAGGAAGACACAATGAAGGTGGAATCAGGGAAAGCACCAATGAGGGTGCCCATTGATCTCGATGCATATATCCCTAAGTCGAGAAGGAAAAGGAAACCCGCAGAAGGAACCTCGGCTGAGGGAGAGATCATCTCTGATGGGAAGAAGCCTATAAACTTAGATTCTTAGAAGTTGAAGGGGCAACACAGCCAAGCGGAGGATGGATATGACAAGTACCCTTGGTTCAATTCTAAGGAAACGAGAGTGATATAGAATGGAGTACTAAGGGTTACTCAAAGTGGTAGAGTTTTCAAAATTGATGAGACTGTACAGCGCAATGACTCCAGACCGGAGAAAACAGCAAGGGAACAGCCCGAGAAACCCCTGCCCACAAAGGTGGATGAAGACATGCTGGATATAGATCCCTTGGTAAATCATTTGAAAGGGACTCATGCCAAATATAGTATCTGGAGGCTTCTCGAGACATCCTAGAAGCACAGAATGGGCCTGGTGAAGAGGTTGATGGAAATGCCTTCTACGCCCACAACCTTGGTAATTGAGATGTGCGCTGCAATTGGGGAAGGAATTGCCACCCTCAAATTCCCTCTATAACTTTTGATCATTCAGAACTACCGCAGGAGCTAGGGTTGCACAATCGAGCCCTATTCATCAAAGTTCAGACTTTTGACCGAGCAATGGCGTGCGTGACGGTCGATGATGGCTCGACCCTTAATCTCTGTCCTCTTAAGGTCCTACCTTTTCTAGGACTAAGGGAGGATATGCTCACCAAATCCGATACAGTGATCTGAGCCTATGACAATTCGAAGAGAGGGGTGGTAGGCACTTTGGAAGCAGAGGTCATCGTTGGAAGAGTGGCCTCCAATGTGAAGTTCACTATGCTGGATATTCTAGTAACTTACTCGCTGCTTCTGGGAAGGCCATGGATCCACGTGATAGGGGCAGTTCCTTCCACTCTACATCAGAAGATAAAACTTATCCACAATGGGAGGCCGGTGATGATCAAGGTTGATGAGGAATCAATGATGGTAGCAACCACATTTGAGGAAAGAACAATGCAAGGGTTGAGGGTGGTGACGGCCACTGAAGAAAAAAAGAAGGGGCGTGGAACCCCAAAGGGATATCATTTTTTCCCTGGAAGCCTTAGAGCTCAAATGAAGAAGCAGGGTTTCATCCCTGGAAAAGGCTTGGGAAAATATCATCAAGGGATTATTAGGGCCATCGATCCTATTCTTGTCACACCTAGATTGGGTCTAGGTTTCACCCTGAGCATGAAAATGTACAAGCACAAACGACCCATATTCTCTAACATTGTAAGCATTTGCAATGCGGAAGGCACTAAGGCATATCTAGGAGAGCTGGAACCGACAATCCTGAATAGGGAGGAAGTCAAGGGACTTGAGATATTCAATGATGTGTTTGACTTCACAACCGGTAAGCTGATTGAGTCTTCTATTGATGCTGAACTAGAAGAGAAACTGATCTTGGAAATAACCCAGACTGAGGAATATGAAAAAGGCGGAGTACTGGAAGATGCGATGGCGGTTTTCACCAAGACTGTTAACAAGCTGATGAAGAAAGGCGGTGCGCAAGACCAAGATCTACCAGGCACTATCAAGCTCCTCATTGAAAAGCTAGTACAGACCACTCTCGAGGCAAAACCTACCACCGACGCACCTACTACTGCCACAACTGAAGCCCCTCTGCTTGTGGAGGAGGAAATTGATGATGTAATAATGAATATTTCAAATGTTTTTGAAAATTTTGCCTATGAGGCTCATTCAATGAAGTACTACAATTTTGCTTACTTGTTTAATGTTCTGCCTAATGGCACCATGCATTCATATGATCATACACATAACTTCTTTAACGTTCATGCTACATCATTAAACGAAATTAACTTAGGTACAAACGAGTCACCAAAAATGGTGACAATTTCCAATGATTTGACTCTTGAAGAAAAAAGAGAGATCACGAATGTACTTGAATGTCACGTGGCAGCTTTTTCTTGGTCATACGAAGACATTCCCTGAGTAGATAGGTAAATAGCGGAGCATCACATCCCAACTGATCCTCGAATCAAGCTGGTAAAATAGAAACTAAGTCACTTAAGACCTGAATGGGCAGAAAAGGTTAAGGCTGAATTGGCAAAGAAGATTGAAGCTAAATTCTTAGAAGTGGTTGAATACCTGACTTGGCTAGCCAACATAGTCCCAGTAGCAAAGAAAGATGGCAAGGTCAGAGTTTGTGTGGATGATTTCCCCCTACCCCACATCGATGTACAGGTTGACAGTGCAGCAAGTGTAGCTATGTATTCCTTCATGGATGGCTTCTCAGGCTATAACCAGATACTAATGGGAATAACTGACAAGATCAAGATAGCATTCATCACTACATAGGCCATACACTGCTACAAGGTAATGGCGTTTGGTTTGAAAAACACTGGCGCAACATATCAGCAGGCCGTCACAACCCTCCTTCATGATATGATCCATAAGGAAGTGGAAGTTTACATTGATGACATGCTTGTGAAGTCCAATACTAGAGAGGAACATCTAGCTATCCTAAACAAGTTTCTCACTAGAATTGAGAAATACAATCTACGCTTGAACCCAAAAAAGTGCGTATTTGGGGTCACATGAGGGAAGCTCCTGGGGCATATGGTCAGCCAAAAAGGAATTGAGATGGATCCTAATAAAAGCAAAGCCATTAGGGATATGCCCACATCGAAAACTGAGAAAGAAGTCCGGTCTTTCCTAGGGTCTCTACAGTATGTAAATAGATTTATCTCCAGACTCACTACCATCTGCGAGCTAATCTTCAAATTACTACGAAAGGACCAACTAGTAGTTTTGAATGACTAGTGCCAGGTAGCATTTGACAAAATCAAACAATACTTATTAAACCCACCAGTCCTTCGCCCACCAAAACCTGGAAAGCCTAGGGTCCTATACCTAGAAATTGAGGAGTCATCGGTTGGAGCCATACTTGTGCAAGAACAAGAAGATAGAAGTGAACATGCAGTCTACTACTTGAGCAAAAAATTACTCGAGTATGAATCACGTTACACCTTGGTAGAGAAAATCTGCACAATGATGGTTTGATTGACTAAGAAGCTACGACAATCTTATCATATAAAAGCCATCGCGAAGATAGACCCAATGAAGAACTTGTGCCAGTCACCAACACTAACTGGAAAACTCTCACGATGGTTATTGCTATTATCTGAATTCTACATCGAATATGTGACCAAAATAGTCATTAAGGGACGAGCAGTTGCTGAATTTTTGGCAAATCAACCCTTGGACTCTAATTACATTTAAAATCTATAATTTCCAGATGAGTAACTAGCATGGATAGAGGATGCAGGTGCAGAGTGGAAAATGTTCTTCGATGGTGCAGTGAACAGAAATGGCCCGCTGTGAGCACGGGATTTTGTACCAGCTCGCGCGTTCTACGATGACGGCTTTTCGGGAAATTTATCCTCGAATAACACAATTTTCGACCATCCGACGATCTTCACATGGGAATCCTCCTCGGACGTTTTATATTATTTAACTAAATAAAAAAAATATATACATATAAATATATGTATATAA
>CATIWQ010056881.1:0-12374 GCA_949673415.1 Euphorbia schlechtendalii | reverse complement strand
TTGGGGTATTCTAATACAGAAATTAAAAAGAAATAAAAGAAGAAGAAGGAGAATTACAACATTATTTACAATAACAAGGAATAAAAATAATTCCTAGGTCAAAAATAAAAATTAAAAAGAAGAAAAGGAGGAACACGAAATAAGCAACTCTAGAAACTCAGAGGCTTTACCCTTTTGGCGTGAATCCACTTCGGCGTGTCCGTTAGATCCCTGGGAGGGTTCCTCGTTCTTTTTTGTAGTTTAGGTGAAAAGGTTGATGTAAAAAAAATCCAAAAATTCCCGTTTAATTCTTAGGTTTTTAGTGTAATTTAATTGAAAAAAAGATTATTTTGTTGGAAAATAAAGTATTTATTTATCCAAAAGATAATCAGACTCGGGTTCTAAATTGGTTTTAGACCCGAGAATATCTAAGGAATTTAGAAGAATTTTGATGAAGAAATTTGATTTCAAAGATGAAGAAATTTTATAAAAAGATAAAGAAATTTGGGATCCGAAAGTGTTTCTTGATTTAATAAAAAGTTGGAAGAAAGTGAGAAATATTGTTTTTATTTTTTTGTTCTGAAAGCGAGGATTTTTCTCTCCCAATTTTCCGTCCTCCTTTATCGAAAATGACCTTACTATTTATAGGAAAATCCCGAAAAAAAACCAAAAAAGGAAAGTTTTTCCGGCGAGGGGCCTCGCCGGAAAAAAGGCCTCGCGCATCCGCGAGGGAATCATAGGACCCTCGCGGGAATCCCCGCGAGGGTCGCCTAGGACCCTCACGGGGAGGCCCCGCGAGGGTCGCTAGGGACCCTCGCGGGAATCCCTGCCAGGATCGCCTAGTACCCTCGCGGGGATGCCCCACGAGGGTCGCTAAAGACCCTTGCGGGAATCCCCGCGAGGGTCGCCTAGGACCCTCGCAGGCAAGCCCTGCGAGGGGCCCTTAGGACCCTCGCGGGGAGGCCCCGCGAGGGTTCCATACGACCTTCGTGGGGAGTGCAAGCTGCCTCGCGCAGCTTTGCGCGAGGCTGCCATTCGTGAGGCTGTCTCGCGCAGCCTCGCGTGAGGTTGCCTCCTCGCGAGGCTTCCTCCGCGCGGGATTTTTTTTTATATATATATTTTTTGTAATTTTTATTTAGTTAAATAATTTAATACGTCTGAGGAGGATTCCCATATGAAGATCGTCAGATGGTCAAAAATCATGTGATTCGAGGATAAATTTCCCGAAAAGCCGTCATCATTGAACGCGTGAGCTGGTACAAAATCCCGTGCTCACAGTCATCCTGCTTGATCTTTCATTCGCATGAAATACCTCGTTAAAGTCACCGTGTACAATAACATTCTCTAGTTGTAAGATAATCGATGTTAATTAAGTCCACATGAGTCTCCTATCATTCCAATTCGTTGAACCATACAAAATAACCACAAAATCCATACGGTCCGAAATTAATACATGTACATATATTAGCTCCAAGCTAATGTATCTACATTTAGGGTTTCTTTTTCTAGTTTATCTGTGACTGATTTATATATTTTCTTAAATTTCTTTACTCTTTAGATTAGTTTTGCTTAAGAAGGAGTTTAAGGTGCTAAATTATCTTGAAGTATCTCTCACATTAGCAAAATTAGTTGATTAAACCAAATTATTAATGATTGAGTGAGATTAGCCATATATACCTTATATCAGGTGTGGAGAAATTCAATGTACGTTGCTTTTTTTGACAAAATTAATAATTCAAATGGATTTCTTGGCTTCGAGATTGTCATCACAACTCAATCACCTCAATTTTGGTTAACGACAACCTCGGTTCACCAATTAATATTCGTAGAGAGGTTAAGCATGGGGATCCGTTGTCACCATTCATCTTTATGCTTACGGTGGAAGGACTTAAATAACTTCTTGACACAACATGAGGGATTGCTACCAGGTTTCAAAATCGATGATAATTTGCCAGATATATCTCTTTTGCAATTCGAGGATGGTACAATTTGTTTCTTACCGGTGGATATGTAATTAATTCAGCCCTTTATTCGAATTCTTTGATGCTTTGAATTGATGTCAGGATTAAGAATCATATTCCATAAGAACTCATTGCTTGGTATTAATGTCGATGATTCCACCATTTGCTCATTCGCTTCAAAGCTTGGTTGTAAAATCAAGAAATTCCCTATGACTTACCTCGGTGATCCTCTAAGATATAAACATCTAAGTTGTGGCAATTGGGATCCTTTAGTGGGGAAACTTTAGGCCTGTTTGGTTACTTGGAAGGGAAAATGTCTATCGTATGCGGGAAGGGTGATTCTCATTACATCGGTGCTCTCTTCTCTCCCGGTTTATTTATTATCGCTATTTCAACTTCCGTCGGCAATCAATAAAAAATTAGTGTCACTTATGAGGAGTTTTTTATGGTGTGGAGACGCAAATATTAGTGTAATTTGTAAGGTTAGTTGGGACACTATTTCTCTTCTGAAACATTTTGGCGGACTATTTATTAGAAAACTTAGATTTGTGAATTGTAGTTTACTTTGTAAGTGGTTATGGAGTCTTTGGGATGTGGATGATGGGTCATTATGGGTTTTTTTATGCAAAAAGACACGGTTTTTCTTCTTCGGTGGGATCTTATTGAGTTTGACACTTCTAAACTATCGCCGATTTGGTTGAATGTTATGTGATGCTGCTGTCATTTCCAGCCCCATTGGACCTTGTTCACCATCAGCTATAAGGTTAGATTGGACAGTAGTTCTTCAATGCGGTTTTGGAAAGATAATTGGACTTCTAGGGGCCTTTTGAGGTACTTTTTGATGACTTGTGGCAGCTGTGCATTTGGAAGAAAGGCACCGTCAACCAAGTGTGTGTTATGTTATTCGGCAACTTAAATCTTTGTTGCCTGGTTTGACATAGGCACCTCCGATTAGACGAACGTAACCGAATTATCGAGCTGAAGCGAGTGATTTTCCAATCAGCCCCCTCCCTATTCCCGATGTCGGATTTTGATAACTTAAGCACCGTTGAATTTCAGGCAATTTTCTCTACAATTGCCGATAGTTTTCATTGGATTTTGGGAGCTGCTGCTTCCTTTTGTGCCGGCTTCTATGAAGGTATCAATTGGCCGAATCCTACGATTTCGTTTGGGTTGATTTGGAAGATGTGCATGCTTCCGAGAATTAGCTTCTTTGGTTGGCTTTTGCTTCATAGAAGAACGCCAACGAGGGAATTCTTACTTAGCTGGAGCATTATTATCCGGTTCAACTTATCCATTTTGTGAGGCGAGCGAATCCGTTGATCATTTGTTCCTTTTTTTTACGGTGATAGTTGGCTATTATGGAATAGAGCTTTCCAATGGGCAGGTGTTTTTATGACATTTCCGGGTCATGTGTATGATTTCTTATTGGTTTGGAGATCTCTTTTCAGAAAGGGGACGCCTAGGGAGTTTGGCACGGCTTTATGGTTCTCGATTGTTTGGAACATTTGGAAGAGAAAGAATGAATTCATTTTCCATGGAGTTCTCGAATGCCAAGAGTTGTTTCAAGCTAACGTTACCATTGTTTGTTTTTCTTCAAGATTAGGAATAAATCAATTTCTTTTTTGGCTAGCGATATCTTGTTAGACGCAAGCACTATTTGTACATAAAACCTTTTAATTTATTTGGGCGATTCACGCTCTGTAACGCGCTCCTTTTAATAAAAAGACAGGTAGGTGTTTTGCAGGAAAGCGTCTTGCATCAACCTAGTTGTACCGAAATTTTCACATGCCCCAAACTTATTTCGATGAAAAGACACATTGTCTCTTCGGAGGTTTTCAAATAAAAAAGGGGCTAATGTTTTTAAATTTCAGAGTGAAACATGGCTATTATGGATATATACAAAATATAATGAGTCAAGGAAACATGGTAAGATAACAATGCATTTTGTCAAAAGTTGATTTCTGCTTTAGATTTGATTGTGTCCATAAGTGAAGGGCCCTACGGTTTTATTTATCAAGCATAAACACACAAATGATATTTACTGATCCACCACTTACTCTATAGCCCTTTTCTTTTTGCTCTTTTTCTTTAATTAATGAAAAACATTCAAAAGCAAATTAAAATCTAATGCATTTAAATAATAAATTTTATAGATGAAGAGAAAGACACTAAGCACAGATTCAAAGGTATATTTTCAGTGACTTATTGAGGTTAGTTAATCGTTAAAGATGGGACTAGTTAGCTCTTTTTAATTTGTTTGTATAGAGCTACTACTTTAATTATCTTTAAGATACTTGTTGATTAGGGTTTAGCTAAACATAATTCAAGTGTTCGATTAATAATGCAGTTATATTTTGTAAAGCACTCAGTGAAGTAGTAGATTTATGCACTATTTGACTTGAAATTTATGCTAACTAAGTAGGTAAAGTCACTTATTGGAAGACTAACGATTGTGATGGTAATTTCACTCTACAATATGAGAGTGTATTCATTGATTAATGTACTGATAAGGTTTGTACATCATTTACAATAATAAACTTTACTAAAGAGGCATGTATACACATATAGAATATAGGAAAATATAACAAATCCTTTTATAGAAAGTATTCCCTAACATCCCCCCTCAAGTTGAGTAGAGTAGACAACTACTTTGTTAAGGTGTCGTCAATTTAGTCATCCATCGAAATGTATTGGACTCGAAGAAGTTTGGAGGTAACACACTCACGAACAAAGTAAAAATCATGCTCAAGATGATATGTTCGATAATGAAAAAATGAGATTAACCGTTAAATAAGTGGCACTTAGATTGTTACACCAAAGAGTAGGCACTAAATACTTGGGTAAACCAATTTCTTCTAGCAATAAACCCATCCTAAGATGATTTCAAGGTGGTAGTAGCCAAAGCCCGATATTCGGCCTGCGTTGAAGAGCGAGAAACTGTACATTATTTTTGAAAAGTGCCAAGAAACAAGATTAGCGCCATGTAAAATGGCTAACCTAGAGGTAGAGTGATGAATGATGATCATTGGGGTCTCTGACCCAATCAAAATTAGGGAAGGCCTGCATTACGCAATTGAGACGTAAAGCGGAGGCCATATGTGGGAGTGGACTGAACATATCAAAGTATACGCTTGAGAGCCTTCCAATGTAAAATAGAAAGAGATTGCATGAATTGTGCAACCATATGCACGACTAAAGAAAGATCCAAGCGTGTAATTGTTAAATATTGTAAGCCACCAACAATGCTACGATATAAAGTAGGATCATCGATTGAAGCACTCCCATGAGAAAATAAGGTAACATATGGACTTACCGGAGTCGTAAGTCCCTTAGAATCGACCATGGCTACTTTTTAAATTTAGTATATCTCGAGCATACTAATGTTGAATAAGACGAAGTGTGGAACCACTTTGGTGCAGCTCCATGCCTAAAAGATACGTAATAAGCTTGAAGTTCTTTATAATAAATTGAGATTGAAGATGTATAACCAAATCAGCCTCAAGTTTTGGATCACTACTTAAAATCAAAAGATCATCAACACAAATCAAACAAGACAAAGTCAATGCTACTCTACACAAAAAGTACACCGAGATATCGGCCTTGGATGAATGAAAACAGCAGGCAACTAATGCATTAGTGAGTTGCTTATTCCATATATGTGGACATTGTTTTAAGCTTTATAAAGACTTGTGAAGCTAGCATAAAAGTTAGGATGAGACTTATCAATAAAACTCGGCGTATGTGTTATAAAAACTAGTTTACCGAGATCACAATAAAGAAAAGAATTAGAGACATCCATATGTGTACTAGACTAATTGTAAGAAATCGCCAAGGATAACAACAATCTAATCATTGTAGGCTTGATCATCAGGCTAAATGTGTCAACAAAATCGAGACCCAGATGTTGATGAAAGCCTATCTCAATAAGTCAAGCCTTATTTCGATCAATAGAACCATCATGATGAAGTTTTGTTCTAAATACCCACCCCCTTGCATCTAAAAAAATTAGAATCGGTGTGAGGAGGAACAAGTTTCCATGTGCCATTAGAGACAAGTGCATTGTATTAATTGACCATAACCTTACGCTAACATTCAAACTTAGAGGCTTCAGTGCAACATGTTAGGTCATGAGGGGTTTCAGTGGTATTGTAGTACTTGAGTTTTATTGGTAATTTTCCGGTTGATTGTCTTATGTTCATGGTTTTTTATGGGCTTTTTAGATGATCCATCGTTGAAATTGAGAAAGCCCTAATGGGCGAAAAATCGAGCCACCGCCGATCATCTCCTTCCAACTTTTCTATTTGTTTTCTCATCGAATCCATTTATGGCTGATGCTAGGAATTCTTCTTCATGCCCTATGACTAATTTTATCATTACTCACTTGTTTGAGAGAAAATCGTTTCATAATCAAATGAAAAACAGGATTGCAAGATAGGAACAAACTTACGATGATATTGTGAATGACAAAGTCCCTATTATTATTCTGATGGCATGTGCGGCTTCGGTCTCAAAGAAGGGAGGGTTCAAGACTATGCACTTAACACATGATATTTATGATCAACGTGTTAAACTTTATACATATTCTTTATAAGCAAAATTGTATAGGGGAAAAGGGATTCCCCTAAGAATCTTGATAACATGAAGATGCAAACTTATGGCATTCTAGGGTTTGAAATCACAATGGCACCTAATTTCAATCGGGATATGGTTATATCATGTGATTTTCAGATCATTGGAGGCATAGAATTTTGTTTAGAGTGGAGGTTGTGCGAATATGAAGCCAAGTATTTTTAGGTTACAGTCATGGACTTCGATCCGCATGTATAAAAGGCCACTAATGCACATGTTTAGGTGAAAGTACATGCATTGCTATGGGAATACTGGGATCCTAAAACCCTAGTAGAAATCACTAGCTACTTTGGGATCCTTCTACGTGTAGATAAGGTAACAAAGGAGGGGAAATTTGGGCACTATGATAAGGTTTTGGTGGATGTGGATTTATCATCTTCATTATTAAACATAATTAGAGTAGAGCGGATGGGACACGAGATATAGATTGACTTAATTTATGAAAACTAAACTTCATTTTGTAAGCTATTTTGGTTCAGTTGGCTATCAATTGTATGAATTTATAAGTATTAGAAAGCAGTAGAATATTCTCAAAACCCTAACAATGAGAGAAAGGATGATTAGCAACCTAATTTGGAACTCTTCATGTGTAGTAAGGCTAGATAGAGTTACAATTGATGTTCTAATGTGTAGTGTCTTCTACATCATTGAAGAATGTCTTTAGAATAAACCAAAGCCGATTGTGGATCTTTTGGTCTCTTTTGAAGAGTCTTCGAATGGTAGTGAGGATGAGAAGGAGGTACCCTATGATAACAGTCGACACACACAATCTATACAGGGTTTTGAACTTCAAGGGCATTATTTTTGCATCTGGTTGAAGGCCATAATCTATCACCAAGTACTTCTTGGCTCTAGAGGGAACTCAAAAAGAAATTTGATTAGTCAAAGTGGTGAATCATGGCCTCAGATGTTAGAGAGAGATGAGGAATTTCCTTGGAAGAATTTGGAAAGTGCAAAAAGGGGATTGCCCGATCAGGTTCAACATCCGCATTATCTGTGTATGACTTCAGGCTAGAACACTTGATGATAGTTCTAAATTAAAACTATCGGGGTATTCACAATGTGAATACTAAAGTCTTTTTCATTTTTTTTATTTCAAAGCATAAGCCTGATTTGTTATGTTTAGCTAAGCCAATGGTTGATTTTAACATTGTTGGTAAGTATTTTTAGAGAAAAATTAAGGTCAAATTTATAAGTGTATTAAAAAGGAATGAAAATTACATAAAATATATTCTAAATGAATAATTGTCATTCCATACCAAGTTTAAACTTTTTCTTTACAATTATTACGTCCTATATAAGGAAAGAATCTTTCCCAACACTAAACGTGATCATCAAAGCTGCATAACTTCTTCCTCAAGAATTCTCTATTTTTTCTCAATAAAAAAATGCAGTAGATCTAGGTTTCAAACAAATAAAATCATGGTTTCTTCACATCTCCAAGAATTAAGTAAGTTTCAAAGCTCAATAAGTTTGATTTCGAAGTACAAGCATGTGTTTAACTTGAACCAAATTGAATTTCAATTTTGAAAACCTATAGAATGGATCGAATTCTTGTATTAATTCATAGCAACGGATCATGGAATGAGGATTTGAAATTCGTTGGCTACAAGGTTGTTGCATTGTAATTTCACAAACTTCAGGTTTCTCTAAATTCAAACAAGTTCTAATGAAAGCCTGAAGATAAATGAAGAAATAGAATATTTGAAGATAGAGTTTCAAGTTACAAATGGAGATCCTTCCATGGAGTTTGTTGTTTTTGAAAATCTGGTACACTACTGGTAGACTGCTAGTAATGAGTAGAAACTCATGTTAATTTAACAACCTTTCAATACTGGTAGATTGTACATGAACTTGATGTGCTTTTCCTATAATTTTAAATTGATATAATCATTGTTGGTAAACAAATCAAGCATGAATGAAGTTATTTTGTTAAGATATTGTTCAAATAGCATCTTCCTACTAACTATGTACCATTATTTACAATACATATCAAGCTTCTTCATTTTACCAATTTTTAATGTCCAACTAGTAGACAGCTAGTAGGCTACTGGTATTGACATGTTTTTAAGCATTCATGTACACAAATTATGCTCTTTTAGAATTCATTTCCAGACCTTACACAATAATAATGGTCTTAGTAGAAAATAGTTAAAATACCAGTTCCTTACCAGCTCACTACCAGATATTTGAAATCAACATCTAGTATGAAATTAATTCTTCACATTTAGTTAGAAATTGTTCAAATATTAGGTTCCTACCAGCTCTTTACCAGTATTTTCAATACAGATTCAGTTTTTGCATTTTATTAAGTTTTAATGTCCAACTAGTATAATGTTGGTAGACTGCTAGTAATTAGTAGAAACTCAGTTTGTACATGAACTTAATTTCCTTTTCCTGTGATTTTGTTGAGAAATTGATTGATTAACAAAATCAAGCATGAATGAAGATATTTTATTGAGAAATTGTTCAAATACCAGGTTCCTATCGGCTCCGTATCAGTGAAACATAGAATAAGGGCCAGTTGGGGGACGAGGAAGAAGTTAATGGTTCATTGCAGTTTTGGGATGCTAGTGGGCATAACAGGAGAACTTGTCCGAGAGCCAAATAAATATTAGAATCTTTTTTCAATTAAATAGTATGTTAACATTTATGTCAACTTGTTGAACATTTCCAAGTTTCATTTGTGAATGGTGGTGTTTTTGTTTAAATACCAGGTTTTTACCAGACAACTACTAGTTAAGGATAAATTGTTATTATTCATTGACCCAAGTTCAAAAAAAATGTCTACTACAATTTGCATAGATTAGTTGCCTATTTCCTAGATTTCTACCAAGTTTCAATGTAAATGGTGTTATATATTAGGTTGATACTAGTTATCGACCATATCAGTACTAGCTTAAAAAGATGTAACATTTCTTTGGTGATTTTGATTTAATAAAGGAAAAAAAACAAACAAAGAATCTATACAAAACATAAATCAAATAAGACTCATTCCTTGTTGTTGATAAAGGACGTTTTAATTGATTTCGGGAAATCATACATTAACTACACATCGTTAAATTCACTACGCCATAGATGGTATATTACAACCAAAACTGTTGGTGTTGCATGAAAGTGTTACAAATTTTGAAGAAATAATTGATTTATCGCAACACTATCAAAACATGTGAAATAATTGTTGCAATAACTGAGAAAGTGTATAAAATTCATTTTTTTACAACACTTTTAACTTACCGTTGCAAAAAAATCAATGAATAGTGAAATATAGTGGCTGGCTTATCTCCCGCTCATTTATTTGACGGAAACGTTTATCAATAATATAAAGAAGAATTTAAAACTCTAAAAAAAGTCATGTTCCATCTAAAATCTATTAACTTTTCTTACGTTTTTAACCCTAATAACATTTCCCATTATAATAGTTCTCACGATTTGTCGACTCTCAGTTTTAGTTGGGGTCTCTCACTCTCGGCGCTTCCATGCTCGCTACTTCTACCGTTGCTTTCTCCTATTGTTCAGAAAATCACAGCTTCATCGACTTGTTGTTCATGTGCTTCTACTGATTTTCATTTTCCTAATGGCTGAATCTACCCTTTCAGTTGATCTGTCGGTGGAATTTACACCCTTTTGCCTCCCCTTGGTAGGTAATTTTATCAAATCGACTCTTTCTCATCGATATAGGTACTAATTTTTAACTTACCTTAACTGATTGCAATTTTTCATATGGAATTGACTCTTTCTAAGGTTCTTCACTTTGCATAGTGTTCTAACTTCTACATTGTCTCTATTTTGTGAAATACGAGTTATAAGTTGTAGTTACGTCTGATGATGAATTCAAATTTAGTAGTAGATGCAGTTTTTAAATGAAGATAATTGTGTTTGCTCCATAGATCTAGCCCCAATGTTTAGTTTGTAAGCTTGCTTTTGTGATATGGTTTTATGTCTTCTTAGTGAATATAGGAATAGAAACATGTTAAATGAGAAACTTTGTACAACATGAACACAGAATATGTTAGAATATATACTTTTACTTTTTTAGATTGACCATAATTGATGCCAGAATACAATGTGATTTTATAAAGCTTAATAATTTTAACCATAAGATATCTTGTGGTTTTCTACTTGAGCTTGAAAATTCTGCAATGTATTATTTTTTTTTTGAGATTAAACTAGCTTTTAATTTTCTATGCATGTGCATCATTCATCATTCTCAACCTTTGTTTAGTGTGCGACTTGTGTGAGCATTACGAATCTTAATGTTATACCAAAGTTGAAACTGGGAATTGATTTGAAAAATAATATAGGAATGTGTACGAGAAGCATAGGAATGAAGCTACAGGGATCACCTCAGCCAGCAATCAGGGTAAAAGAAGATATAATCGCTAATTGCAATAAGTTGGGTAGAACTTGTGTACAATTTCCATAGTGTTTTCTATTATGGTATTCTATTTTTATTTGAAGCTTCATCAAGTTCAATTCATAAAAATTTCCCCTTAATTCTCATTCTTACATACCATTGACCTATAATTGAATCTCGCCAGCTTCGAAAGACATCAAGCCCTTGTTTGCTACATTTTGGCAGAATTTCTGCAATCTCAATGTTAGGTCGGTCCCTTGTTTGCTACATTTTGGCTCCCTCTCCTTCCATGAGAGAGATTCCTTGTAAGTATTGAATTCTAATTTGGTATTTCCTTTGTCTGTTCTTAGAATTTATATCCTAGTTTATTGGAGAATTTTAATCTTAATGATCTAATTTGTTTAGATCTTGTATATAGTCTATGTGCCTTCTTTTCCCCCTTTTTGCATATATAGTCTCAAATTGTGTGTGTGTGTGTGTGTGTGTGTGTGTGTGTGTGTATACTGTTCCTATATATTACAATATCTTTAGCTTGAAGATTGTGAATTCTATATATTGGAATTTGGTGTCCTATCTTCAACCTATTTAGCAAATCTAGAAAATTGGTGTTTTGAAATTCTTAGAACTTGTGTAGCTCAGAGTATAGGTATAAAATTCAGAGCTTCAGCTTTAATTTTTGTTGTAATATCTCAATTTTTCTACATAACTGTTGGCTAAGTTTGGGAGCTTCATTTATGATCCTGGTTTTTTGGTAATATTTGAAGATAAGCCTTTACCATATGCTAATTACCTAAATCGCAAGATGTATATTGTTTGCTTCAATTGGGTGGATATTTTTAATTAAGCTTCTAAAAATAAGTTAAAATCTAGAAAATCCTTTGTATATCGCATACTTAGCTAAGTCATGTTCGGAGTTTAACTTATCGCTGCATACAAAACTGATCTTTGTTTTCGTTTTTTGATTTTCGCAACATGGAAACTATTGTAAAAATTGAGAAATGATATAGAAGGAGGTGCTAAATAATTGAGTAGCACTTGTGTTCTAAAAGGAAAATTGCAGTATTTTGAAGTGTTGATGCAGCAGTAACTGTGGATAACTATTTTCCTGAAGAGTTTTGTGGGTATATGGCCTCTCTTTCTTTTCTTTATTACTTGGAAAAATTAGCATGAAAAATGGATGTTTTTTTATTCGGGAACTCAAACTTACAGTATTTCTAGTGTTTCTATTGTCCGTTTCATTTTCAATTTCCGATTACGGGCTACCCTGCAAAATAGAAATTTTATTCAAGGATTTCAAGAACTTATATACTGTAATTAACTCTCCTACTTGGAGAGTTAATGGGAGGATTATCCCCAAATTTCTCACTTTTAATATTCATCTTTTTGCTTAATTATTATGCTCTTCTACATTTCTTTTTTTATTCTCTTGTTGTTGTGTTTAATCT
>CATIWQ010056878.1:0-13950 GCA_949673415.1 Euphorbia schlechtendalii | reverse complement strand
AAATCTTTAATATTTAGTAACATTTATTGTAACCAAGTATAAAAATTTAATAGGATAAAATATAAAATCTTAAAATAATAATAAATTTAATGTATAAATATATAATAAATATATAAAATTATTCGTCGGGCCGGTCTCGGGCCGGGCTCGGGTATTTCTATAAAAACCAAGCCCGGCCCATAAATTTTCGGGCTTTGACGGGCTCGGACTCGGGCCGGGCTTTTTAAAAAAATGCATGTCCAAACCCGGCCATGAAAACGCCTGGGCCGCGAACAGGTCTACCACAATCTATATTTTACAAGAATTGTTTTTTGTGATAGGCCCCATTTTTTAACATTAGGCTTAAAGTAAAAAGAATCCAATAAAAGCAAATATCGTATATAATTTAATTTCTTACAATAATTTATGTCTATCATTGATAATAATAATTATATTGGTAACTGATAAGAATGAAACCGTTCGATAAGCTTAGGACCACAAATTTATCGATGGCATTGTAGACTTGTAAGATTTCAAATATATTATTATAAAAGAAACAACTTCATTGGCCTCCTTATATTCCACCACATATTAGTTGATTTTCAATTAAAATAATATTGCGCAATTCAAACTTACATTAGATTAAAAACATTACATTCTCCATGTGAATTAAACACACAACATTCTCAGTCATAGGAGGAATTAATGTTATCTAATAAGTTAAAAACCTTCGACTATCACGTTAGTTGATATTTTCATTACTACACATATAATAATCATACTAATAATCATATAGTATTAGCAATTGGGTTATCTTATAACTCAAATGCTTTTTTGATGCATGATCTGTCGAAATTACCTATTTGAGCTTGATGTGTTTATACCTATTCATTACCCGACATATCAAATTTTAGCACGGAAATTATAGGGATCATTGAGGTTCGGCATAATTCTATGTACGATCAACAAAACATATTAATTCTTCAAATGACAATATACTTATTTCATGCATTTTGTGTTGTTAGATAGACACTTAATGTACTAATTAAATTAAATAGATCATGCAGTGAATATGCATATAGTGAATACATTAGGTACCTAATAGATAAAAAGTAAATACAAGAGACACCAAAATGTCATTTGAGTTATTGAACAAACATCAAAAAGTTATTTAATCCCTCGATGCTATGTCCCTGATCTAGATCAAGCAATTAACAAAAAATCAAGTAGAGATGAAGAAATCTCAAATCCTTTATTACGTGTAATCAATGTGTAATGTGGAAACTTATTTACGTTATGAATCAAGGAATTTTCATTTACTTAACTCTACAAATGCTTGCTACACTTTATATAGCAACTGCAACTTACAGAACATCTCCTGCTATTCCCATTAACAAACTAACTAATCAATTTAAAAACTTGTAACTGACTTGCTGATGTGGCAATCCACGAGACCTTCCTTCGATTCTTTTCTCATTGATTCTCTTTTGCAGTAGCAAATTGTTTTATGTTGTAGGCAAATCAAGATTGAAATGTTATCTCGAAACACAGAACATCGTTTGTGAAAATGAGAAAAATAAAGGGTTTTCATTTGTGTTACTTACATCCACCAAACTCCTTAAGGTTGTGTTTGGAAAGGTTTATTTTGAAAGAACTCAATTTAATTGAATTCACTTTGTCAAATTCCCTTGTTTAGAATCAAACAAATATTGATCGAATTCAAATTATGCAAGATTTGAATTATTGTGAACGCAAAGAATAGAATTGCTGCAAAAAGTTGCAAGAATTCAAATGAATTTATTTAAGTTATGTTTTGAAATATTATTTTTACCATTTTACCTTCTCATATGCTTTTAGTTGAAGGAGTAAAAATACTTGTATAAATTTATTTTGAAAAAATGTTAAATATATTAAATATCAGTCAATGAACTTTTTAGAATAAATGAAATTTCCAAACAAATGATTGAGAAATCAATTCAATTGAATTCTCTTACGATTTGAAATGATCAAGGTCTGTCGATGGAAATTGGAAAGTATCAAGTACGACTTTAACCATCAGTCAGGAAGGCATGGCTTACCCAATTTTCTGCAAGCTGCACAAGAGCTCATTATTTAACAAAATATAAAATCAATGAAAGCAATTGTTAATAAGGCATGTTTTGTTTCGGTATTTATGAAAAATAAATCTATCTAAATGTAAGACATTAATTGAAAGTAGACGAAAGAAAAGGACATGTAAAGAAGAAGAAAAATAACAAAGGAGAAGCAAGTGAGGTGGTGTTTAGTAAAATCCAGAAATATAAATTCAATTGTTAGAACACAAATATGAAAAAAGAGAATAAGATTTGCCTCAAGTTCATTTGGCGCTTCTTGGTTCCTACTTGGACCAGTTTAATTACGGGAAATCATTTATCAATTTATAAATTGGTTCATATACTACGCCACAGATGACTTATATCAACAACAATAAAGTATTACTTAAAATGTTTAAAAAGTTGTTTTAGAAGAATCAACAACTTTTGTGTCAAAAAAGAGCGTTAGTTTTTTTGTTCCTTGCAAAAAATCCATCGGCAACATTTTACCCTATTTTATGCAACCTAGCAAAAGTGATGCCGAATGTGTCTTCAGTAACGCTTTTACAATTACCTGTAACTTTTAGTTGCCGTAACAATTTCCCGTTATGGTTAACGACCGTTTGGTTCACATCGGCAATACTTTTTCTAACGCAAATGCAAATCTTTTATATTATGCTTTTAATATGTATTAGCAACATTTTAGATCACATCAGCAATACTTTTAAATAACGCTTTGAATTTTAATAGCAGCACTTTTGAACATGTAATAAAACGATTTGGTATGTAGCAACTTATATTGAATGTATCCGCAACATCTCTTATTTATACAACATTTTTTATAATTGAAATACACAAAATCAATATTTCAATTTATTATATTAAAATTCATTAACCAATATAAAAGAATTCGAAATTTTATTATTTAAATAATTCATGATACATAATATGAATTGTATTTAAACCCAAAAGAGATAAACTAAATAAATGCACAATATTAAATAAACTAAAGTACTTAAGCTATCATAAGTGTTTGTGCAAGTATCCGAGAGCCATTGCAGGACTCGTAGGATATGTACATTGAGTGGAAGAGTGAGCTGAACCTCAAAACACAGCATGATGGATCATAAAAACCATTAAAAATAATTCTTAATATAAACAAAGAAAGCTACTATAAAGATTTTAACGTTCATGCACCCAAGAGACACAATGAACTTATCTAGTAAGAGAAAAGAAAAATATAAGATGAACCATAAGACAAACAAATATAATTGAAAACACGTGAAAGATCAAGGGGATCAAATTAGTTTTGAGATGGTTATCCAAACCTAAACTCAGCTACCAAAGCCTAAAATAATGTTGTCAAAGCTTAAAACAATGTCATCAAATTTCAAAAAATGTTGTTACATGAATTTTGTAATTTTATTATATAAAAATTAATGAGTTAGTTAAATTTATTATTCTCATTAACTAATATATTAAAAATTTTAAAATACTAATCCGCCTAGTTCTCGTCTAAGCTCCGATTAATCTCCGCCTAGATCCCTGGAGGTTTATCTGCCCGACTAGCGTCCATTAAAACACTGTCACTACCATCTGGAAGAGATCTTGAGCATCAAATACTACTACAATCCGGAGAAGATCATGAGGCAGGAGATGATAATCCTCAACATCAAGTACCACTACCATATGGAGGATGAGCTAAACGTGAACGCAAACTGCCTAATTGATATTCTTCTTAGTTGAGAGTATTTGCTTATTATAGTGATGATTGTTTGAGGCAGTAAATCTGATTGATTTTGTTCAGTATTACTGTCAGAGGCGGCGACAGGGGGTCTTGGGTGGTTAGTTAACCCTCCGACGCTAAGAAAATTATGGAGAAAGTTAAATCTGACATATGCATTTAAGGTTTACGTGAAATTTTTACCCCTTCAACCAAGAAAGAAGAAAGCCTAGTTTGTGCTTTTGTCCATTATATTTGAAATGGTTTACTGGTTTAATTTGGACATGTTAAAAAACGGGGACACTTCAATTTTTTTAGCTTACGATTACAACATAACTTATTGTTTACAAATATAAAACCCTTCGCATATTAAATTTTTTAAATTGTAGTCATCATGAATTCTAATATTTAGTTTATGTAATTTGTAATTTCGTATTTTTAATTGTGTTCTTATTTCTTTCAGTTTATTTTAAATATCATTAGTAACTTAAAAATTTAATTCAAAAACCTCGAATTGAAATTATGAGGATGTTTAAATAAATTTCTAATGGATAAGTAAATGATTTAATCTCCATATTGTAAAGTATTTTTTTTAAAAGTTTATATGAAAATAGCTATTTATGAAGTAGTATTGACTTTAAGGGTGTTTATTTTACACTTTTTCTTTTTAAGGATCAACTCATTTCTCGGCATGTACAATCAATTCAAATTGACCTTATAAAAATATGATACTATTGTTGGATTCAGACATAAATAGGGATGCATTTTTTTTCCTCAACCAAATTAGTGGTAAATTATTTGCTACATTATCAACTAAGAAAAAGGTAAATTAATTCAACTAATTAGGTGGCTAATTAAAGTGAAGAGTTGGTTGATATTAGTTTGTAGTTAGCATTAATTGGAAGGTTGAAAAATGGTGAATCAAAATTGCCTATAAATAGGCACTCTTCCATTCATCAAATGTATCATTCAAGCAATCATTCAAGTTTCTTTTATAGAGAGCTTCTTATAAAAAGTATTTTGAGAGTTTTCTCTTGTAGAGTAATTTATTACCATAAGAGAGTAATTAAATAAGGGGAGTTCAGTGATTTTACCTTGTGAGTAAAATTGGGCTGTTTCCAACTGTCCTAAAATTATACCTCGAGTTTGGGTATACTTGAGAGAGTTTGCATTTTGTATTCCCATTATTTATTAGGCCATGTTCTCTTCACCTTCAATTTAGTTCAGTTCAGTTCAGTTAAGTTCAGTTAAGTTCAGTTCAGTTAAGTTCAGTTCAGTCAAGTTCAGGTCTATTAAGTTCAGTTCAGGTCCATAAATTTTAATTTTAATAATGGTTATTCTAATTAATCTTTAATAACAATTAATAGTAATAATAATAAAAAGAAGAACAATGATAAAAATATTAATATAGAAAAATAATTATTATTTAATATAGTTAATATTGATTATAAATATAATAAAAATAATTTTTAAATAGCGATAATTACTAGTGTTATTGATATAATAATAGTATTAATATAATTATAATATAATAATATATAATTAATTAGAAAATATGATATGAGATAATAAAATAAAAATATTTATTAATTAAAACAATTATTAAGTTTTTGTAATCCAATAATAAGTAATAATTTGAATCTAAATTATAATATATTATAATAATTAAAATTAATTCACGTGTAATTGTAACAATAATTATTATTTGAATAACAAAATTTTAATTAAATGAATTTACGTGTTATAACAATTTTTTATTATTAATGGTATTAAAATTGTTTTATTAATTATTTTATATTGGTAGTTATTAATAATATTATTTGTAATGATTATTAATAATTTATTTATTTTTATATTTACTGGGATTTACTGTTATTTTAATAAATAATATAGTTATTATTAAGTTCAAGTTCATTAAGTTAAGTTCAATTAAATTCAGTTTAAGTCCATTAAATTAAGTTCAATTCAGTTCAGGTTTCAGAAGTTGAAGAGAACGGGATCTTAAACCAATAAGGCCGCCCGGTGAGGTTGGTTCTTTCTCCTATTGCTTAGGGTTAAAACCTAAAATTTTTTGTTCCCAATGTTTCCTTATGTTTTAAAAATAAACCCTCTCTAAGAGTGTTTCAATGATATTTTTGATAATGCTAGCGGCTGCTGTTCGAACGGTTGCAAAGCACTGCAGTATGTAAATAACATAAAGTTTCAAATCAAGATAAATAAAATGAATTACTATGCACCGCCCAGTATTACTTCACGTCGCTTGTATTTTTTCAAATACGGACCATAATACCCCATCCCTATTCAGCCCCTTTTTCTTTCACTTCTTTTTTGACGATTTCGTCGACAATTAATTTTAATGAATCGACAACAACGCAATCAATCATTCCGGGTAATTTTTTTCTTCGATTTTATCTAAAATTAAAAAAAAAACCAAAATAACCCTAAAATTAAAAAAAATGAACAAAAAAATCAACCAAATGACGTAGGCGGACAAGGGATCCGCCCGTGACATGGAGTGGGCGGATCCCATTTCCACCCTTGACATGGCATGGGCGGATCCCTTGTCCTCCCATGCCATGGCATGGGCGGATAATTCATCCGCCCATGCCATGGAATTGGCGGAAAATGGATCCGGCCATGGTATGTCATGGGCGGATGAATTATCCGCCCATTCCATGGCGTGGGCGGAGAAGGGATCCGCCCTTTCCAAGGCGCGGGCGGATCCTGTTTCCGCCCGTGCCATGGCATGGGCGGAAAATTTATCCGCCTGTGCCATGGCGTGGGTGGATAAAATTTCCGTCTACGTATTTTAATTGTTCTTTTTTATCCGTATTACGATGCGAAGTAATACTGGGCGGCGCTTAGCAACATCCTAAATCAAGTAGGACCAGAAACAAATAAAAAGTACTTCAATTATTGGAGCATACAAAAAATGCAATTATTACTGTGATTGATATAGAAAGGGAAATTCATGACTAAGTAATAAACTTTCCAACAGCATTTTTCAATCAATCTTAGTAATTAGATATTAAAAATAACTAAAGAAAGACCATACTGTAATAAAATTTGTCTTGACCCATGGATAATGTCATTTTCTATATGTTAAATGTTAATTGCTCCATTGAATGTCCCATTAATGTCTCCCTAAAGTAAAGCTCAATAAAATGAATGGACTACGGTTCTTGATTTTGACCTGTGATCATGGCTATCAATTTTTTTATAGATTTACTGTGGTTCAGAATATACCATTACCATATATAGTCTAAATCATTGTGTATTTGTTTATTTCATTTCTAATTTTGTAGCTCACCTTATAATATAAAGCTTAGCTACTTGTACGCATAAAATTAGTACACTCTCTTTATTAAATCTTTGTTTATATATCAAAAACAGAACTTAATTGCTTTACAGATAATGTAATGACAGTATATTAGGTTGATTTAACTTTTAAATTTTTGGTTTTAAAGAAATTTCTACAACTAAACCACCATCTTTTTTATATAAAAGAATTAAACCATATAACTAAATTAATTTAAGCAACCTACTTGAATCTATTATTTATATAATATAAAAATTTAAACTACGTATTAAACTTTATTTTTTTATATTTATGCAATAGTGCTTACGAAAGGAAAGTTTTTGTACATACCCTTAGTTTACATTTTCATAAATGTATATTTAAAAATAAACAGCTCGTAGCGCTTACAATTATATAGTTAGTAAATTTATTGTTCTTTAAAGAAATGATTATAATTGTAAGTCTAAATTAAAAATCAACGAGTTTTTCCTTTACCAGTTTTGATGGAATTTATGAACAGAAACAAAATTAACAATATATATTAATATCAAATTTGGCATGTGATGATTGGATATTGTGACAAAGGAAAAAAAATTGAACAAGAAACAGCGTGTCACATTATTAAGTTTGACCTCAATTTAATTAACCCTAATTGATTCTACGTGTCTAAAGCATAAACTTGTTTTGATGGTTTACCTCACCATACATTGAGTTTTGTCACGAATTAATAATTCTAAAAAATTCTTGTTTGTTTGGGGTTTATTATTTAATTTTTAACGAAGTCGTACCTAATTTTCGTTTTTTATATTTTATTTTTAAATATATATATATATGCTTTATATGCTGTTGGTACTTTTTTTATTTATTATTTTAATTTCCGTATCAAAATAAATCTCATATACATATGAAAAATAAGAAAGTTCTTCCTGTCTTTATTTACTTATTCACTTTTAGCATGTGTCATTGTAAATATTTCAGAATAAATATAATTTTTTGATAATTTCTCTGCGTAAAATAAAAATTAAATAAATTTAATTATGTCCAAAATTTGAATACGGGACATACTTTTAATCTTTTTCATCACTGTATATTAGACTTGGGCGTAAACCGGGTTAGGTTGGATTGGGTCGGGTTAGGTCGGGTTCGGGGCAGGTCTAATAGAACTTAGCTAAAAAATTAGTAATTGAAATCCAGCTCATCCCATATGAAATATATAAGGCGGGCTTGAGCCGGACCGGACCTTTAAAAAATAATCAAATCCCAAACTTGAACCATATGCCTACCTATAATTTTTTTAATAAAAAAATCAAAATATTTATTACAAAGAAAATACTTATAAAAAAAATGTGTAAATATATTTATAAGATAAGTCACAAAATTGAGTTTATATACTAAACTTTACCAAATAATGAAATTTTCAGGAGTATAAATTTTTTTACTAGGCGTGTGTGTATATATTCATATATTAACTATTATTTCGGGTCAGGCTTGAATTTTATGTAAAAAGTAAACTCATCATATACCTAACTAGGTCCATTTTAGATTTGGATCGGTTTATTTTCCAATTAACATGTCCAAACTCATCCCATATAGGCGGGCATGAACGTCTTGCGAGCCGAGAAGCCATTCCCAAGTCTAATGTATATACAAGTTCTCTTGAAAATTTTTGGGGTTGTGCAAGATTGAAATGGAAGAACTTGTAGAAAAAAACATTCATTTTTATAACTACAAGGTGAATAATTTGGTCAGAAAAA
The DNA here is from genome assembly GCA_949673415.1 of Euphorbia schlechtendalii. Taxonomy (NCBI): domain Eukaryota; kingdom Viridiplantae; phylum Streptophyta; class Magnoliopsida; order Malpighiales; family Euphorbiaceae; genus Euphorbia; species Euphorbia schlechtendalii. The sequence goes on along the minus strand of CATIWQ010056878.1, from coordinate 5,124 downwards.
TACTAACGACGGTACTTTTTTTTGGCTTTATAAAGACTAATTCCTATGTATTGTTTATCCTTTGAACTTGATTTTAAGAATCAAATGACTCCTTGAATTTTAAAAAACAACGTATTATCTTTAAACTTGATAAAACTTCATAACATCACTCCTTATATAAGAGTCTAATAGCCGGCAGAAATAAAAAACAAATTAAATTAGAAGGGAAAAGAATAAGAATTTAGAAGAATCAAAAGAAAGGGCACGCAAAAATTAAAAATAGTCGTTAAGTGGAAAGAAACAATTGACCGAAAAACAAACATTAACTTGTCGTGTCTTATGCTATGTCCACGATCCACATATTCCAAATATGTCAAAGTCAACGAAATTTGTTTTGGAAAAAAATTTGTAACGTTTCATTTTGATTATGTCACGTCTACAACAAGTCCAATCTTCCCAACGGCACAATTTTTTTCATCAGCTTTTATACTAAATAATAATATCATTTTTTAAAATTTGGTAAAATTATGTTTACATATATAAAAAAGAAAAACACACCCTATCTCGAATGTGATTCGAATCTATGATCACTAGGTCGAATGTGATTCAAATCTGTGACCACTAAACTAAATTATTACTCATTAGTAATTTCATTGATAAATAATGGATCAGAGAAATGAGGTGGCCATGATTAAGTCACCCCCATACTGGTTGAAGCACTTTAGCACTAAATAATTACATATTTTGCTATTTTCTTACTGAATGGTTTGGTCGCATATAATTAATTAGAAGCAAGTACAATCATAATCAATGGTGGATGAGAAAATTACATCCCCTTACTTGTGGATGAATATGTTGCTTTAGTTAACGAATGAGCAACATGAATCGCAGCTCTACTAATATAGCAAATATGAAAAAAGAAAAGTGGCTAATCAAACGTTTATAATCCTCAAAGATTAAGCCAATTAACGAAGCATAAAGAACGTCATTATTCAAAACATCAACTGCGGTTAATGCATCCAACTCCAGGATAACATGCTCATGGTTATTGTCTTTTAGCCAACTCAACGTCTCTCTCCAGATCAAAGCTTAGGCAATGAAAGGATCACCACCTCCTTGGAGTAAGATTGAACGCTCACATAGAACATGTCCCATCGAGTCTCGAATCAAGCAACCATGGCCAATTGGATTACCTGAATCGAAGAGGCTAGCATCGATGTTGCATTTTACCCAATCAGTTGAGGGTTTTCTCCAAGCTTGAACAACTGTGTATCCCACCTCAAAAGCTGCTTTTTTATTCGTTGAGTTCCATTCTTCCAAGTAACTCAAACCATGTCTCAACACATGCGAATGACCTTTAAGCTAATTAGTCCAAACAATGTGATACACGAGATCATATAGCCCATAAAATGCAGATTGATTTTGTAATAGTCTTGTTGTCCTTCCCACATAAGTAGTGCCATCAGTCAAAAATTGAGGCAATAAAAATGGATCAACCTTACCGTGAAGCTCATCCCAAACCATATGAGCAGAATTGCATCCCACAAGAGCGTGGAAGTCATCATCTATTGCATCATTACAAAAGGTGTAGTTAGGTTCTACATCAACGTATCAATCCCGAAGTCTTTCCAAAGATGGTAAGGATTTTGTTGCAAGCTTCCATTGGAAGGATTTAGCTCTTGGGGACACCTGAATATTCCAAATATTATTTCAAATTGGAGAAGCAAAATATGAGAGGAGATGAACTTGTGATTGAGAAACTAGAACATGGTAGCATGATATCTCCGAAAAGCAACTAGATTGCTCAAGATGTCAGTAGATAGAGTCACGCTTATGCTACCAAGAGAGATAAACTTGCCTAATCAAAGTTTGATCAGCCTCATTAAACAAAGATTGCAACAAGAGTTTATTCCAGGTTGATTGTCCTCATTGTACAAATTCGCTATTGCTGCAATTTCAAAGCCAAGATAAACTTTGAATTGAATTGAAGGATAGCTAAGCGAGGGCAGCGACTTATCCTTCCAAATATTGATATCCATTTCATCACCAACACACCAATGCAAACCATTCAAAACAATCTGCTTTACCGAGATCAAACTTCACCAAACAAAACTCACATTAATCTTAATCATCGCATATAAAAAGAGCAAGCCAGGATACACTTTTTCTTGATAACTTGGCATACTAGAACGTTCGGGTTTGAAATCAACCTCCACACTTGTTTAGGAATCATAGCTTTATTAAAATCTCGAAGACTACAAAAGTTTAGTCCCCCATTTTCTTTCGGTTGACATAATCTTTCCCATCACATCTAGTGGATTGAGGAATTCCACCAAAATTTAGTAAATAATTTCTCCAATGAAGAAATTCTATGTGAAGGGAGAAGGAAAATTTGAATGGCATATGTCAGTAATTCTTGAGCTACTGACTTGAGGAGAACTTCTTTACCACTCTCAGATAATTTTTTGAATTTCCAACCTTGTACCCTTTAACTTGCCTTTTCTACAATGTATTTGTAAGTTTCTTTCTTTGAGCGGTTGATGAGAGAAGGAAGGCCTAAATAGAAGCCATGTCCTCTACAATCTGAACTCTCAAACGGTGTGCAATGAATAACCTAGTTTCATAACTAACATTTCGGCGAAAGACGAAGGATAACCTATTGAAATCAATTTTTTGTTCGGATGCCATCTCATACAAATAAATATGTTCTTTAGAGTTGAAGCTTCGCCAACCGAAGCCTTAAAAAGGAAAAGGCTATCATCGGAAAAAAAAATAGATGGGATATTACAGGAGCTGTAGAGGTGTGATCTTGCAACCATGCAACAATTTTGACTGAATATATTCCTGAATCAAAAGAGATAAAAACTCAGCAAAGATCATGAATGAATAGAAATAGGATCTCCTTGATGGAGACCTCTCTCTAGAAGAAAACGTTGAAACTCACCATCCCTATGAGAGATTTTATAAGTAACAATTGAAATGGAGAGCATAATAAGATTGATCAACATGTTAGGAAATCCCACTTTAACAAGCATAGCATGTGAAAATCTCCACTCCACTATATCAAAAAGCCTTAGACATGTCAATTTTCATGGAATCCATTTTTGCCAATCCCAATCTCTTTCTATTGATACAATGATCTACTCCAAACCTAATCAGAATATTACGTGTAATAAACCGTCCAGAAATAAAAGCACTTTGAGCCTCTAAGATGATAGAATTCATCACAAAATCCTAGATTATTTGTTGTTATAAATGTTATCATTCAAAGAATCCTAAAAAACATTTGTTACATAATAAAACAATCCATTTATAATTATTTCATTGAATTAAGGTGTGAACTATAATGATTTTGTTTATAATAAATATACCTTACTTTATCTCTTGTCGCCATTTATTCTATCATCACACTATTGATCCAATAATGATAAGTGGTAAAGTAACTAGGACTTTATTGTTAACAAAGTCATCATGAAGTTCACCTTAAATCATATATAGATATTAATGATATTGTCGAATATCCGGAATTCCTATATTTTAAATATATATATATATATATATATATTTGATAACAGTACCGGTATTTTTTGTAAAGTGTGCTTCGGAGATAAGCTGAATCAATAAATTTTTACATGTATGTTAAAGAAGGCATGACTGGTGATGTGTATATTTTAGCTATCGTTAATTTTTTATAAAACAAAATAATTTTATATTAAAATATGTCAAACAGAATTCTATCAAAATAAAATATAACATAATTTCTATCTATTTGGAAATAGAAAAACTTGTCATGTAGCATCCTGGAAACATAAATAACGATGAGAAGAATTACAACTTTTTACCGTATATATTATTAATTTATACGTTGTTGATCATTAACCAAAATCATAAAAATTTTGACGTATTCCATAATACCGATTAATTTTGTAGATATGAACTGAAATTACTTAAAAAAGATAAATCTAGACATTGAATATGAAAAAATATGTTTATTTAATCAGAAACAAATGACACCCAATCCGATTAACGATTAACAATTTGGCAATGTATTGCTAGAAATCGATGCTTTATCAGTGATGAATACGTTGAATTATTATTCTTCTTTTCCAGCTCATTTTGGCTCTGTTTTAGCTAACTGTATGTAACAATAAAAGGAACTTATGCATTTTTGTCCTATTTTGAAACTCGTGTTTACTAGTAGGTGCGCGAATCAAACGGTTTATTTGTTAGCTAATTGATAAGTGTATAATTACACTTATTATCATATAAATTTTATACAATAAATACTATAGTTTTAGTCATTTTTATACTTCATATAAAAGATTTCACGTGGTATGTAGTTGTTTTTTATGCAAATGCAAATACTAGATAAATCTTGGGAGTAAAATGAGCTAAAGTGGAATTCTATGAAAAAAGAGTGAAAAAGGTGCAAAAAGATGCGTGGAACTTAAAGATTTGGTTTAGGATCGAAGCTGTCGAAGATCGGTGAAGTTACAAGAAGAATTCTGAGTAAAACTCAATTCACGGTCGCGACTTGTTTACTTCAAAATCAGAAAATTACCAATCAAAGATTCACGGTCGTGACATGTATATCGCGGTCGCGACATGGATGGTTTTCTGGTATTATCTTTTTAACTAACAACCACCAGATAAGCATATGATCAACCGCCATCAACTGCCATCAACTACCAACGAACAAACACTTATCAAGAGTCAACCAATCATGAAAAGGTGCTTATCCATTGTGGATTATATCAAAGCTTCTCAACCAATCACAATGAAGAGATGCAATCTTTCAGCAATGAACACAACCCTTCGTTTGGATAGACGCAACCCTTCGAACTCTATAAATAGGGCTCCAAATCTCACAAATTTCATGGTGCATGGTGGCACATAGTGCAGAGAGACAGAAGGAAAACGTTAGAGTGCAAATATAGTGTGTATAAATAGAGAGTTCGCTACGTTCTTAAGTGTTAGTGAGAAAATGTTTAAGTGATTCTAATCCTTGTTTCGATCACTAGATTTCTCTATATTCTCGAGCGATTGTTGTATAAGTGTACTTGCAAATCACTTATCAATAAAAGTTTTCGTTCTTCAATATTCGTTTGTTCGATATTCGCAAAGAATAGCATCCTAGAGGAGGTT
>CATIWQ010056820.1:0-36397 GCA_949673415.1 Euphorbia schlechtendalii | reverse complement strand
GATTATTATCACTATAGAAACAACAGAAAAAGCCCATATATATAGGCGCGGCAAGGATCACTTAAACTCATCCAATGAGCTCCCTTCAATCCAACGGTCTTGATCAAACAGTGCAATATGATTGGACTTGGGCTGAACACGGATTTGGGTTGTCAGGCCCACAAGGATCAAAGCAACATCCACATTCTTCATTTTGAGGATCGCTTTTAACAACTGAAACCCCATTTTGGACAAATAACAAGTGAACTGATTTTGCTGATGATAAGATGTCAGAAGCATAGTAGCTGCAGAAAGTCGGGTTGTAAATATGATCAACACTGAAAACGGTATAATGATTATGCGGGTGGTTGTTCAGTGAGCGAGCGGTGTTTGACAGGTATGTATTTGCTTGAATTTTGTTTCACTTCTGCAACGGAATTTGTTCATTAGTGTACAACAATTTTTTGTACCAAAGTTCTTTTGTTGTATCATTTTAGCATCTTTCCTGTTATTGTTTGCAGCAACGGAATTCAATCAGATTTAAAGTTTGATTTTATAGGACTCTCATGCTCATTAATTACAATTATACTCTCATCTTCTTTCAATAAATAATATATATGGACAATTCGTTAATCAAGTCTCAATCAAAGCAATATTAGTCTTTGATACTTTAATCAACAATAATCATGGTGTGTATCCATGTTTCTAGTTACATACCATGTCATTTTACTACTGGTGAAGATCAAAGAATAACAGATTCATATTTTATTTTATCTAAATAAAATTATTCTGGATTTAATCTACATACAACCAATTCTTTGCTCATTTGTGTATATATGAAGACACATTTGGATCACCGATCTGTTACTTAAATAATGCCATGGACAAAAAAAATATTAAAGGTATTAGTTTGATAAAATTAAAGATTGTATTTATTATACTTGGGTCGCGTTAGCGGGTTTGGACTGAGTCAGACTTGTATTGATTTATGTTTGTTCAAGCCCATCCCATGGACAGATCATATGGGTTGCAGGTCACTCGAAGATGTGTATCATAAATAATGGACTCGAGGACATTATGTCCCACCACTTTCTTTTTGCTTCCTTGGTCGTCTATCTCTGAACTACTCCAGTCCTCAACGTAAGCAAAACATTAAAATTTTCATGCAAAGGGGGAGGGGGGGGGGGGGGGGGGGGGGTTCTGGTAGCTAGGTTGAACTATATGGTAATTTTTACTTTGTGTACATTATTATCATTTTTTTTATTATTCGCTAGATTCAAAAGTATCATTTTCTTGATAGTTATTATTATCTTGATTATTTACTAGATTCAAAAGTATTTGGTGAAGATTGAAGAAAAGTAAATTCAAATTATTAAGACAATGATGTGGAGGAAAAAGAAATAAGATTTTTGTGTAAAATAGTTCTAATAATTTTTTGCATATCAATTGTATAGTTGTAAATTTATTGACTGATCTATACAAGTGTCCATATATTATTCATCTTTTCATGGACCCTCCTACAATTTCTGTTTTCTTATAGTATACCGTAAGTAAAAGTATTGAATAAGGATGTTACTTGGAAAGAGAATTTCTCAAATCCCTAAAATACGCATCATTAATTACTTCGGTAATATAGATGTACGTAAGCTAGATGTTATAATACAACTAGCCAAGTAGGTTACATTTTTTTCACATGTCAAATGAGTTTGTTAGTTTAGCCAAGACTATGTACCGTATAAATGACACAATCAGTAATTATGCACGACCTGTTTGATTCCAATCGTACTTTTTAGTTCATCAAGGACATGCTATTGTTTTTCAAGTTGTTGTTCTAATAAATTATTTTCACAAATAATTTATAAAACAAATATTTTAATTTTGAAATATTACATTCTGATTCTTCATAATATTTCATTGGAGAACATTTAATTTCTTTTTCCAAGATCAATTTCACCAAATCATAAGGAAACCAGAAGATTAGATTCTTGGGAAAAACATTTTGAAATTTTAAGCTTTGTGGGGCCGGGTGTTTTATAAATTGTAGGATAGGAAGGGAGGAGGAGAGAAGAGAAGCTGCATCATTTTTGTGTGTTTCAAATTTCCTTCCAACTAACTTTCCATTCCGTGATACCAATTTGTCTATCATAATCATACATGTTCAATTAGATTAAATAGATTATAACAAAGGCAGACATGGGAGAATTCGATGAGGAAGAACAGACGCCATTGTTGCCAAAACAACCTCCAATTCTCAAAAGAACCGGTAACAAAAATTCTCTCTTCGCAAATCCAATTGATTTAAATTAATACTACATAAAAGTTTTAATAATGTTTTTATACTAATAAAATGACACATCCAGGAAGTGTATGGACGGCGGTGGCACATATAATAACGGGAGTGATAGGGTCAGGAGTGCTATCGTTGGCATGGTGTGTGGCCCAGTTAGGGTGGATCGCGGGTCCATTAACGATGCTGGGTTTCGCATTTGTGACCCTTCTTTCCACTTACCTCCTCTCGGACTCGTACCGTTCTCCTCATCCCGAGTTTGGCCCTTCCCGCAATCCTTCCTTCCTTCTGGCTGTTGATGCCACTCTAGGTACCTTTCTCTCTTCTATCAAATTCACCATCATACATGCATAAAAAAAACACACTTCAGCCGTGGTCGATTGCTTAATACATATAGAATTTTAGTGATTCATTTTGACTTTTTTTGTAATTCACCACTATTACCCAAACTATAATAGTCGGTGATTAGCAAGCGAGTTGAATGGTTGTTGGATTGATAGAGAGTTAGAAGGAACGGTAAGTCACCTAATTCAAATACTTCATCATCATCTCATTTGGAAGTCTTAATACACTGCTTTGTTCAAAATGATTCTTATCAAATTTGCTTAAAATCCATCACTTTGCTTCCTGAATTTGTACATAATTAATTATGTACTTCCTCCGTTTTTTTAATAGTCATCTTACACGTTTAACATTTTTTAATAAAATAATTAATAAGGGTATGCAAGTTTTGATCTCGTCTTAATGTCTTTAAAATTGTGCATTTAATACTATGAAAATGATAAGAGTAAATATGAGTTTACATGAAAAAAAAATTAATAAAATTTTAAAATGTAATACTATTTAGGACTTTTTTTTATTTTAGGTAAATGGATTATTAAAAGAAACAGATAGAGTATCGTATAACATTTTCCACGCTGCTCCCTCCACCACTCCACGTTAAAATATTAAATTATTTACGACTAAAAAATTTATTGACTGCATTATATAGGGAATAAAAGTATTTATATAGTTATATACTCCTATATTTAAGATGATTAAACACTTCATTTTCTTTTTAACATTTATAATAGTGCACTACATAAGAGTGAAAGAGAAAAAAATAATTGCATTTGAAAACTGAAAATGACAAATAGATTTTTAAGATCACTAATATATAAATTAGATATTCAAATTAAAACTATTAATTTTATAATTATCCATTTGTAATTTCACACATATTCAACTTCTCTTTTAGTTTAATGTGATGTGGCCAGTAGGTTAGAAATAATGGTGAAAATGAATTAATTATCATCTAAAGGGAATAAAATAAGTTTAAAGGATAAGTGCTATTTACGATGATTTTACTTTTAATAAAGTAAATATTATTTTATCTTTTATTATCATTAAATCAATCATTACATTAATAAAGTAACAGAGATTTTATTTTTGACAAAATAATTTTAAAATTTACTTATATTACAATTATTTAAAGTGAATGAAGGATAATCAATTATATTTTTATTTGAAGTCTTAAATATTCGAATAATCACATGGCTATAGTGTAAGCCGTTGCCTTATATTATTGATACATGTCAAAGCAGACATTTTTACGTTACTTGAAGGCCCACTATATATTAATCTTGGCTACTTTCACATAAGATAATATGTTTGTTTATGTTATATGGTTGTTATAGCTAGGCAATTCTATAAGGTGAGAATCCATTTTCAGATACTTAACTTTGTTTATAACTTATAAAAAAATCCTAATAATATAAAAAATTGTACACTTGTAAATTGTAAGGAGGTGATGTCATCAAACATGTATCTTCTTTCATTTCTTTCATTGTCTACTGGGTCAACCTCTAGAAAATTAGATATCACCCTCAACTTTCAAAAAAATTAATTATTCCCTTAACTTGGTAAAAAGGATCAGTTACTCCCCTTAACTTGGTAAAAATGCACCAGTTAGCCCCTAAACGTCACGTGTCAGAATCTGGTAGGTTTGATTTTTCAAATATGTCATTTTTTTTATTTTTCTCTCTCCAACCAGAAGTTGACACGTGACATTGAGAGAGTAAACAGGTGCCTTTTTACCAAGTTAAAGGAGGCAACTGATATTTTTACCTAGTTAAGGAGAGTAATTGATCCTTTTGAAATTTAAAAGTGATATCAGATTTTCTAAACCAACTTTAAAAGTGTTGATGCATTTAGTTTTCTTTCATTCATTTCCTCACATATATCTCCTCTCATGTCTTTTTTTCTTGATAAGAGTCCTTTTTCATTTCTTTTCTTGTAACTGAAAATATTATTTTTAATATAAAATTTTAATTTAATTCAATCCATTTTTCACAAATTTCATATATAAATGAATTGAATTATTTCCATGTAAAATAGTTTCAAGCATACCGTACAATGGTAAAATTCAACATTTGTGAAACTGTAAACAGAATTGCTGAGTTCCCACTTGAAGATTTCTCGAATGATTTCCGTTGAACTTTTGGGATATTAAAGTATAATAAAAATATTTTGTAGTATAGTAAAAATTTTTAAAAGTCACATCTAGCAATCGTCAGCTTAATTTCATTGGCCACAAATCACTTATGTTGCTTGGGATGATTCAAAAAAATACAAATTTTTTTAATTATTGTTTTTGAAAAAAGAGTTTTCTAACTATTAAAAAAAGCGACCCGCCAATAATTATGTATTAAGTTTTTTTTATATTAGTGCTCCCTAATTTTAAAAAATAGTAATTTTTTTCATTAGAAAGTTAGGTGATTTGGTGAATAATTTACTCCCTCAATTTAAAAGTAGACCTTTTCGTCGGGCGGGTCGGATCGGGTTCATGCCGGGGGTTTTTTACAAAAAATGTTAACCCAAGCCTGTATTTTAAAATTTCGGGCTTGGGTCGGGCTAACAAGGTCATTCCTAATCCCGGTCCAAGCCCATGAATATTTTTTTTGTTATAAAATTTTTATTAAATTAATAGAAAAAATATAAAATAAGTCAAAATATGTTTAAATTTTAAATATAATTGCATTGTTTATTTAAAATCTTTAATATTTGGTAACATTTATTGTAATCAAGTATAAAAATTTAATAGGATAAATTATAAAATCTTAAAATAATTATAAATTTAATGAATAAATATATAATAAATAAATAAAATTATTCGTCGGGGCGGGCTAGGCTTGGGTATTTATTTAAAAACCAAGCCCGGCCCATAAATCTTGTGGTTTTGACGGGTTCGGGCTCGAGCCGGACTTTTTAAAAAAATGAGTGTTCAAACCCTGCCCATTGAAGCGGGCTCGAGCAGCCCGGCCTGCGAACAGGTCTATTTAAAAGTAATTGTCGTTGTAAGATTATTTGTTAATACCAATGTTATGTTTATTAAAGCAATAAAAATACCTTTCTACCTTTATAATTTTTGTTAATTTGAAAGTGGATTGAATATTTTATTTTTATTATCATTTTCAATGTGAATTAAATAAAGATAAAATGAACAAAATGTTTAAAAATATGCATTGAAATCCGAAACGACACTTATTTTGAAGTTTTTTCAAGTTCCTAAAAAGATAATTATTTTAAAATGGATGAAGTATTAATTACTTACATTATTTGTGCTATGAAGAAGAATTAGTACAACTATTTTTCAAGCGAAAGAAAAATTTGAAAGAAACATTATTTAATATACTTTAATTCCTATATAATTTTGTGAATGTATCAAATTGATCTAAGTCAGATTGGTATTAATATGTATAGTTCTCAATGTCTTTTGGAATTAGATTTAAAACAATTGAATTGTGTATAATTGGGAATATAATATATTATCCCCAATAATTTTTATCCCATTTAATTAATTCACTTTTTAACACGTGACTTTTATTTTATATGAAAGAGAACAGAAAAAATGGATACAAGTTTAGAATCCAATGAGAAACATGACATAACACACAATTATTGAGATAATAGATTTTATTTCATAAGATTGAAATTGGTTGGTATCTTAAATTTAATGTCCGCAAAAAAAAAAAAAAATCTTGGACGTCATATTTTTCAAAAGTTAGAAAGTTGATATGCATGTATTATAATAATTTTATATTTATTTCCAGTGTTTTAAAAAGCGCTAGTCGGGCGGTTGAAGATGAATCGGGATCTAGGTGGGGATTAATCGGGGTCTAGGCGGATTTAAGCGCTAGTCAATAGGGTTTAGACGCTAGGCATAACCAGGCGGTGACCCTCAAAATAACACCAAGGTGGAGCCTAGGCGGATGGGGATTTAAAAAAAAGTGTTATTTCTTCCACAAAAGAAAGATACCATTACATTTTTTCAGTAGTAGTACACAACAATCTTTGAAATAATCTTCTTTGTTTATTAGATAGGTTCAAATCATACCTTTATAGCCAATATATTAAAGGTTAATTTCATACTTTCTTCAAAATAATATCACCTTTACTTTTTTTTCTTGCAAAGTAAACAATTGAAAAGAATAAAACTAAGTATATACAATTGAACAACTAATCAATCCTTCAAATCGAAATATCGAAGTCAATCAATCATATGAAATATTTTCCTATGTTAACAACCTAGTTTGTCATTGCTTTTCCAAGCTCAAAAACTTGTGATATGAGTTTTTTTAGGAGCAGCTTCGAAAAGCAGCATATTAATCCTAATTTGAATGCAGGTAAAAAAGCAGCATGGATATGTGGGCTTTTCGCAGAAATAAGCTTATATGGTACTGGAATTGCCTATAATATTACTTCTGCTATTAGCATGAGGTCTCATTTTCTTTTCCCCTTCTTAACATTTGTGTCCCGATTGCGCTCATGTGAGGTAGCACAGAAACGAACACTGAGAAACGCCGTAAATAACATGAATCTAAGTTTCTGAGATAGAAATGAGGCGTAGAAAGGCTAGTGTTTAGGTGTCTCTGTGCTACTTTATGAGTATGACACGTAATATATAAATATTGAAATGATAAAAGTGTGGATGAAGGGCAATAGAGAGATCAAATTGTTACCACAGAGAAGGACATGAAGCAGCCTGTGAATATTCAGACACATTATACATGCTCCTTTTTGGATTTTCTCAAATCATTCTCTCTCAGATTCCAGATTTTAATGAAATGAAATGGCTATCAATACTTGCCGCTATCATGTCCTTCGCCTACTCCTCCATTGGATTCGGCCTTGGCGTTGCACAAGTCTTAGGTATGTAATAACTATGCAGACATGCTTAGCAAATGCTCATGTTTCAGAAACTAATTAACTCACGTTATATTTGGATATATATTTCAGAGAATGGATATGTTATGGGTAGCATTACAGGAGTTTCAGCGTCTAGCACAGCAGATAAAATATGGAGTATATCTCAAGCACTTGGAGATATTGCATTTGCATATCCATATTCTCTAATTCTTTTTGAGATTCAGGTAATTTATTTAATCGTCCAAATTTGATTTAAATAATACTACTCATTTACTCATAATGTCGTATAATGAAGCACAGGACACTTTAAAATCGCCACCACCAGAAAACAAGACAATGAAGAAAGCATCAACAATTGCTCTTACAGTGACCACATTTTTCTATCTATGCTGTGGAGGGTTCGGATACGCAGCTTTCGGACAAGATACTCCCGGGAATCTCTTGACAGGTTTCGGATTTTACGAGCCTTACTGGCTTATCGATTTCGCCAATGCTTGCATTGTTTTGCATCTCCTTGGAGGCTATCAGGTATTATATACTCACTTTAAACTCGTTTTCTGTTACCAGCTTATACTTATGGTTTGAAGGTATAGTTTCTTTTGTGTTTCGTAGGTTTTTAGCCAGCCAGTGTTTGCGACTATTGAGAAATGGTGTGCACAAAAGTATCCAGAAAGTGGCTTTATAAACAACGAATACAGCCTAAAGCTCCCAATGTTGCCGGCATTTAGATTCAACTATTTCAGGTTGTGTTTCAGAAGTGGTTATGTGGCGTCAACTACCGTGATTTCGCTGATATTTCCATACTTCAACCAGGTGATAGGGTTGTTAGGGGCCTTGAATTTCTGGCCGTTGACAATATATTTTCCGGTCCGAATGTACATGAAGCAAAGGAACATTGAGGCTTGGACACTTGAATGGGTTATGCTTCAAGCTTTTAGTATTGCTGTGTTTTGTGTGGCGGCTTTTGCTTTGGTTGGATCAGTTGAAGGGCTTATTAGTGCAAAATTAAGCTGATTCTCTTTTAGACATGGAAAAGACGAGGAAATTTTCACAATTTATAATTTAAAAGCTTAACACGTAGAAATTGTTTGCATTCTGAAAACATTCATTGCCATAATATATTCCCATCGCTGTTTTTCCAACTTGAAATTCACTTTACTGATAGTTAGAGCAGCTGTGTTGAGGTGTTCCATCCCGACATAACATAACACCTCCGGAAAGATTAAGATGGTGCAACTAAGATTAATTGGCAAAAAGTGTAATTGTGCACATAAAAATACGATGTAAAAGATGAACATACAACAGCCTAGAAAGAATGAACTGGTAATAGTTTAAAGTGGATCACATTAAACCGCGAACTGAAGGTAAAGTTCAAAAGGGTAAAATGGTGTGTATGTAAAGCAATTTGGTGAGCAGTGCAGGTACGAAATACAGATTATGGAAATGCTACAAAATATTTGTTGTATTGTTTTAAAAGCAATAAATGTACGGACAGAGGTACAAAGAAAACAAGTAGAATTTGTTGAGACTGGAAACTTATGAAAATGTACGTGCAACAGAGAAAGTTTGTTAGAACTGCGTGAGCAGTAGTACTTAAAAAGTATTTTTCCAGAAAAACGGACAGAAAACAGTTTTGGTACCGCAAAAAGCAATGTGAAACACGCCATACCATGTTGCGATACAAGTTTTGAAGAAGGGAGTCAACGAGAGAAGAGTTGACCAGGTGTCTTGGGGGTGAGCTAACTGCAAAACCTCTCTCTCACACGCTCAACAGCGTTGAATTCTTTAATAAACTCATGCACCTTTTATGTCTTTATTCTCTTATATAACTATTCCCCTTTCTTCATTTCTTTTCTCACTTCTCTTTTTCTTTATTTCCCCTTTTACCTATTTCCTATCTGTTTCCCTCCCTTTGTTTTCTCATTTTCTCCATTTTTTTACTACATTTTCTGCCTTTGTTCCTCATTAATAATGGGCAGAATCCCCTGTTGTGAGAAAGATAACGTCAAAAGAGGACAATGGACACCCGAAGAAGACAACAAGCTCTCTTCCTACATCGCCCAACACGGTACCCGCAACTGGCGCCTCATCCCTAAGAATGCCGGTCCGTGTCTTCTTAACACCTACATTTCTCTTAAATTACCTCAATTATTTTTAAACATGTTTATCTTTTATGTTTCCTTCATTGAAGGTCTCCAAAGATGCGGGAAGAGTTGCAGGCTCAGATGGACCAACTATCTTCGCCCCGACCTCAAGCACGGCCAATTCTCCGACGCAGAAGAACAAACCATCGTTAAGCTCCACTCTGTTGTTGGCAACCGGTATGTCTCACCTCCAGCAATGCCATTTTCAACAGACTACACTAAAAGTCTTTAAACAATAATATTTCTTCTTCTTTTGTTTGCCAGCTGGTCGTTGATAGCAGCGCAACTTCCAGGCCGAACTGACAACGACGTTAAGAACCACTGGAACACTAAACTGAAGAAGAAACTTTCCGGCATGGGCATCGACCCCGTTACCCACAAGCCCTTCTCCCATCTCATGGCAGAGATCGCCACCACACTCGCCCCGCCACAGGTGGCCCATCTAGCCGAGGCGGCACTCGGCTGCTTCAAGGACGAGATGCTCCACCTCCTCACCAAAAAGCGCATCGACTTCCAGCTGCAACAGCCCAACTCAAACCCGCTACCAGTTGTTAATCACGCTTCGTCACCTTACAACATTGTTGGTAGTCATCATGAGGATGACGAAACGATCGAGAAAATCAAGCTCGGCTTATCAAGAGCTATGCAAGAACCCGGAATGCTACCCCCGAACAAGAACTGGGACTCCATCGGAGCTACTTCTAAGCATTTTGGAGGAGAATGCAGTGGTTTCCCTGCGTCGATTTCGGCTTTCCAGTGCGGCCCGTCTTCTTTTGGCAATGAAGGGGGGGCTGTGTCGCCCTGGAACCAGAGTATGTGCACTGGGAGCACGTGCACAGCTGGCGATCAGCAAGGTCTTTTAAGAGAGAAGATAGAGAATGAAAATGACGAGGATTCGGAGGGCGGGAAAGAAATGCGGAACAGTTCAAGCATGTTCAATACTGACTGCGTGCTATGGGATTTACCATCTGATGATTTAATGAATCCTATAGTTTGATAAAGATTTTACACAAAATAGGAGGCAAGAATTGAGTATCAACAATAAAACTATCTCCTGGGAATTTATACATGTAGCTAATGTAAATAAAACAACATTTATTAATACAATTACACTATTTCCCTCTATTCTTCCACTAATTTGTTTTCTTATTCCACTCATTGACTTCCTATAATACATTTTATCCCCCTAAAAGAGTAACACTGTATATCAAGCAAAATAAGATGATGAAGAGGATGTATCAGCCAGAACCTACAACGTTATAAAGGCAAAGTATTTATGATACATGAGAATCTATTAAAATTTTCAATATGATCTAAAGCGCAAAATTTTAACAGCATGGCTACCTCTAGTTGTTCTTCAGTAAAACAATCCTTCTGGAAATTCCACGTATCTGCATGAGTGCGCCGGAACTCAGCTACAGCCTTTGTAACTGTAGATTTCACGGGTGAAGGCTCCCCTCCAAATCGAGCCAGTAAAGTAACATGCTCAGGCAACCACCTGAAAGGAAATAAAATATTGTGCAAACTGCCAAGAGAACAAAACTACCATACACCAATCTAAAAACAAGAAGTCCTGATTGGTTTAATCTTTTAGTTCTTTAGAAGCAACAAACGAAGTTTGTAATCATAGTATGACTTCAGCATCTGACATAATACTACATTTAGAAACTTGCATAGCTTAAGAGTTCTATTTGAAAGATGTAAAATATTTTCTTCAAATAATCTAGGTCTTAATATTTGGATTTGTCTTCATTTGATGCAAGTGTCAATGTCTTAACATGTGGGTATTGTACTAATTAATTCCCTTCATACAGGAAATCTTCAGTTTTTCATCTAGCATTGTTCCAAATCAAAATATACAGCATACAAATAAGAACTCATTTTGAATGTACATCCATACTGTAGAAATTGTGGAATCTCAGTTTCCTTCATTTGACCTAACTGAAGCATTAGAAAGCGCTTCATTCTTTTTCTCCCTTCACTTCCTAACGTAATTTAACCTTTCCATCTCTACCTCCGTATCTTCCATCTTTCCCAGTTTCACCCCTCAACAAAAATAGCATAAATAGCTAAAATTACATCATGCAGGCAACAGAAAACTTATTCTCAAAATGCACTTACTCGGGCATATCATAGGGAACAGATAATACCGAAGCAGCTAAGGCAAGCACAGCACCATGAACAGATGCTATAGATTGACCAGCTTTTTTATTCCTGCAATCACGAATACCATTGGTGATCAATCATTCGCACATAAAATTATAACAAGACAAGCAGCCAGAAAAGAAAACACGTGATAGAATAGCTAATTCTATGGAAAGATTTTCAGCCAATGAAAATTAACATTAGAGTAAACATTTTCCATCTAACACAATGCAATTGCACTTTCAAAAGGTAAATGAAAAGACACAGGAACCTTTGTTTTCTCGTCTTCTGGATGGTGTTAGCTTCTGCATAAGCTCTTTCACGGAAATCTCTGGCAAGATCTTCATCCCCTCCCTTCACTAGACCTGCTAAAACTGCTGCAGCATGCTCTCTTACCTGAGCAAGATGACAACGCTAGAAAATTAGAAAATAAAAAAGAGATACAACTAAAAGAAATCCAATCTCAGATTCTGCATATTGATGTCTATGACAAAACCCAAGAATCAGATATGTTTGAACTCCATGCTAATTGTACTTGTACAGAATAGTCAAACTTCTTTTTGGCATAAGAAAGTCACTGCATCAAAACTATTTCAATATGCTGATAAGGCATACAAAACTACTAATATCCATTACTCATCAATTCAATTTAGCCAAGAACTTGCCTCTACTTGATTGTCTCTCAGTAAATTCTCAACAGCTTCCCATATTTGTTGTTTCTCCTCCATTGAAAGAATAAAAGTGTGCCTGTTCAATTTAAAAACGCAACTCAATTAAAATCAGCACAAATCAAATAGTAACAAAGACGATCTGGACAGCAAGCTTGATTTCATTTCAATAAAAGCCTGAACCCCATGGAGCCAAAAGTAAGCCACAAAACGAAAAAAGAGGCTCATAAATACTTGTAACAATATGTGTTTTATAGCATGCCATGTGTTGTATACATGAAGCTATTCCTTGAAATGAAAGAAGTATGCAAATAAAATTCTACTGCCATTAAATCTGATAGTTAAAATGTAATTAGAAAATTAACTGAAGAAACTGAGTTAAAATGTAATTTGAAAATAAAATAGATGTATCCAAATAAAATTTAGTGCCATTATAACAAGTGATGCAGAAGAGAGCCATTTGAAATGTGTCATACCTATACATGAAAGTACGCAGATATGTCAGAGTAGCAGATCTAGTCCGCCAGTTAGAATCACTGGCCAAAGAAAGAATCACTGAAATGACTCTTTGCAGATGAGGTTTCCAAAAAATCCTCCATTTTAACAATTCAAAAGAGGCCTTGGCAAGGGTTGACAAATCTTTATTTGATGTTTCCTTCAATACATTAATTATTCATCAGATAAAGATTTGTACAAACATAACTGATAATAAGACACCAACATGTTAGCTCATTTCATGATGATTTACAGTTTCAAATTTAAGAATTAAATATGCATACCAGATATTAATATGCATATATAAATTACAATTTACATGTGAAGTCACAGCATGAGAATTACAAGAGAAGTCACAGCATGAAGGAATAGTGAAGACAACCAAAATCAACAGGAAGACGACGAAAATCAGGCAAATCATATTAATATAAAAATGCAGCCATACCTGCAATGATATCACCGGATAGAGAAATCCCACAATAACATCCAGCAAATAGGATGATCTTCCAGATTTCAATGTTGAGATGATAAAATGAAATAGCTATACCAAAAGCAATAAAAAATAAATTTTTATGCGCTAAAGAATTAGATGGTTTAGTTATTCAATACAAAAAAAACATTGTACCGTTTCCATCCATTTTACATCATCTTGCACATCCCCATTCAAAGACCCAATTTGAGGAACTGTAGATGCTGGTATCTCCAAATTGTCAGAAGGACTAGTTTTTTGAATATTTATGACCATCTCAGATGCTCGTTCTGTCAGAAGCAGATGCCATTGTTCTTCTCCCAATTGGTAATCAGTGTAAGCATTTTCTCCAGTTGAATTATTAGAAAATGCTGAATAAAGGCGAATATTGGAGCACAAAATAGACATGGTAACGCCTATGGCTTCCCTGACCTGTCGCATACAGCAAGTCAAACAAACAATAACAGCTATTCCAACTTCCCTCGCAGGACAAAGTAAGATTTCATATGTAAATTAGCATGCTTACTTGGGCTGACGAGTGGCACATATTAGCCAGCAACTCAGTAAGAAGTTTGCTGTGGAGCTGTATCTCTGGCAGTGGCATTTTATGTGGTGATATTTCTAGAAGCGCAGCTGAAAGAAAAGTGTACCGTTTTGCGATTATAGTAGTAGTTACAGCTGCAGGTAAGGGCGTGATCAAGCACTCCAAAATTTGTTGCCTCAGAAGAGGAATTCTCGTGCCATATTTTCCTTTTCCAGTAACAGCATAACGTATGCAAGCTGCCCACTCAGGTACAGATTCCACCGACTGCGAAAGAATGATATTCTGTAACTGAACCTTCATCCAATTGTCCCATGCTTCTAAGAGGCCATTGACATCAGAATGCAGCACTCCAGCTAATGCTTCAGCAGCAACACACTGTTTGGACCTCTCCTTAGCATTTACGAACTCCTCCAGTGTACTTTTAAGTGCAAGTAAAACAGGCATGCCACATTCTTGTATTAGTCGCTTAAAGATTCGTGCAAAATGAGGGTAAAAAGTATCGCTTCCCAGTAAAGAAATCCAACTAGGAGTACGTGGCCAAGATGCTGTGAAGTCAAAATAGAAACGGGTGATAGATTTGTCTGCAAGGCTTTGTATAGAAGAATTTCCATGACTTCCTCTGGATGTGCTTTCATTATCAGTGATTATATGAACATGAGAAAGACTATTCAAAGTCTCAGAAAAGAATCCATTTTCCTGGAAAATATCACTTAATACCCCTTCAAGAGACGACTTGGTATTTGTTGACAGCTCCCCAGAGACTCCTGGTTGATTTTCATCTGAGACCTTGTAAGGTGATTCATTTAGTAGTGTATTGAGAGCAGATATTGCAAGTATCCTTGTCTGGGGAAGTTGACTTTTCAGATTTTTTAGGAAGTGACCTGAAGAGACATTATTCAGAAATTTTTTTTAAAAAATAGTTTCAATTAATGGGACCAATAGATAGAAAGCAAGCAAAAAGGCCAATCTGGATTCAAAATGAAAATTTCTAACCAGCAGTTTCTCTCAGAATTTTCAAAGAAAAGTTCAGATCATTTCTGGATGTCATAGCCAACAAAAGCAGGACCCTATTAGCCATCAGGTTATACCTAATAAGGAAATGTAACAGGTAAAAGGTTAGACAATATCCAAGGCCATACATGCATAAATCGAAATATTTCGGAGATACAGTCTCACTTAAACTCCATTTGCAAAGGAACTTTTTAACAAGCTCAAAGATTATAGATAAGCATTAGGACATATACCGCCAGTGCAAGTCACTAGAACCAAAACTCATAGATCCAATCTGAGCAACCAATTCAGCTAAATCAGGTCCATCTATGTGACTGTCTGCTGCCTTGAAAATGGATCTAGACACTCCAGAGAAGTGGATGTTGTACTTCACGAAAAGCTGTGGAATTGAAAAACTTAATAAACAACAAGAAATTCACACATTAAGCATACAACTCAAAAAACATGGAAACATTACCTCATTAATTGCTTTCTGACATTTAAGTGATTCGTGATGTGAGCTACATAGAAGGGAAAAGGAAAATGAGTGTCGAAAATAAAAGAAAATATTGTCAAGATATTAGACAAAAGAGAAAAGGTGTCAAAGGTAACCTTGAAAGAATCCCAAGAAGAAATGAAGATAGCGCTTTTGTATCCTGAATAAAAACGTTAAGCATCAGGAGAAAAAATTATTTCTGAAGAGTTGGTATCAGCCAATCAAGGTAAGAAAAGTACTGTTGTCAAATGCTTAAGAATTGTTTGTGTAGAAAGAACTGCACAAGAACCCAGGACAGCACATTCCGGTGAGGCAGCATTTTGTAAGTTTCCAGTAAGAGAAAGAACACACTTGGAAATCATAGATGGCCATCTTTTAATCATCTTCAGCAGCGATTTTCCAGCAAGTCTGTTCAAAATGTCAGCATTGCATATCAGACAACAATTCACCATTTACAAGGTAATTTAAAGTAGACATAAAATAAAATGAAATTATAGATCAATTTGAACTAAAAACAACCCTACAATCCAACACCATAGGGCTGTGCAATTCATATATATGGAAGTTATGCTGAAGCCAAAGTAAAATGCTTTCTACAAAAAAAAGTCTTAATAAAATCGTGTCCCCTATCCTTCTCCACCCCAATAGTGAGCGAGAGTGGGAACATTAAGGCGAATGAGTTAGTTAGAAATCAAAAAGACTTACACACGGACAGTTTCATAGCTATGCAAAGAGAGGCCAACTAGATCATCCATTAAAAGATTTGTATGGTCTGATGGAGAAAAATTCCCACTTGTGCGATATAAATGATAGGACGACTGTGATGATCTCCATGTGCTATGCATATAAGCTTTGTCAATAAGAGCCCACCTTGGCCTGGAAAATAAAGGATTGATTCAATGTCTGAGTTCCACTAATTAATTGCACAGTATGAGTAATGATATAGGAAAATCCAACTATACAATATTGACTCTTCACCTTTTCTTTCCTTTAGAATGAGATGATACAATGAAATTTATTGGAGGCTCTATGATAGCTGCAGATTCCAACTTCCAAGCCTGTCTGTGATTTGACCACTCATCAAACTCCAAACTCCCTATTAGAATAAGGGATGTCAAAACCAGCTCATGGAAAAGATTGCTATATATGTTAAAATAAACGTTTCAATAACTTAAGTCTCCAGATGCATTATCTCACCATAATTGCCTAAGGCATCCATTATACGGACAATCAGTATCAATAAAATGCTATCATCTGATTTTTCCTCTAATAAATACCTGCCAAGGTGAAAAAACATTAAGAAACACAGCACCTTAAAGGAAATTATAATGAGTCCTGAAATTTGAATATTACTTGCAAGCAGTGTGAATAACTGTTGCAGCTTTTTCACGCAGTTCAATGCTGCCAACAGTTGAACCTGTTGCTCCAGCTATGAAGAAAGAACCAAGATTCTGTTCTTTCGCAATTCCGTTCAGTACGGATGGACTAAAATCAGGTAAGCAAGATAAAACACCTTGCAGAGAAGAATCAATACGTAGAAGAGTCACTTTCAAGTGTTCTTTTTCATTTCCTGCTAAGATACAAACAAACAAAACGTAAACAAATATTCCAGGATTCCTGATATAGTGCAATGATAAACTAAGGCATATGCAATGGTTATAGTGGCATTGACATATGTTGCATAAGCAACTTTTGAAGATAAATTATGGTACCCTGAAGAAAATATGATAGCAGTATAGTCAATGCTATATTTCATAAATAGACATATATCACAACAACGAAGGCCATTTGAAATGTTCAAAAAGCGGGTTTACAAGGATACATTTCATAAACACACCGATATGCAAATACATAAAACATTACAAATAAAACTAAAACAGGTGCACATCAGAAGAAGATACACTGTAGGAAGATGTAATCAGCATTACCGGGATCAGAGTGGATCTTGTTTTGGCATATTCTCAATAGATCGTCTAGAGCTGATTCGAAATGAAGGTTCAAAAGTTCATTTGCGAACTGGATTTCTTCATAAATTGGAACATGCCACTTTGGGCCCATCAATTCTCCATCACTGTTATAATCCTTTGTGCTAATCCAATCTTCTAAAGCTGCAGCAGCAGGATGGCGCAACATACACCTAGGAAACCAAATTCAGCACTTTCTAATAGTGAAATGGAGTTAGAAAAACTTCTGATTAAGAAAAAATGGGCTTACTTGTACTGATCAATAGGATAGTACAGAACCAAACTTCCAAGAAGAGACCGAAGAAGATGGTCACCAGCTCCATTAACCTGTCACGTATGAGAGATTCCAGCTTATTAAACATGATTGAAATTTGAATCATATGTTAAGCAACGAGTGAGGAAGAAGTATCCAACTAATATTGTTAAATGAATGTGTGATATCTTTGTATTGGAAGTCAGTTAAGAGGCAAACTGTAACCTTCCATGAGGGAGATTCAAAAGCAGATAAGATAGCTTCCTTGAACTGTTCCTTGTAGCGAAGAAGTGCGGCGCCTCCATAGCTGATGGTAACTGACAGTATTTTTAATTGATAATCAATTGAAGTTTCAAGAGCAGGAGAAAGTGTTGGTTTTTCCTGCAAAGGGATCAGATTTTCAAATTAAGAATCTTGGAGTGAGATAATAGCACAAGGAAATGCAATTACAAAAGCAAAACCTTAGTTGAAAACGATGCTTCAGAATTTCTTCTTCCTCCAAACCCAGTTTCAGGAGTTCCTTTCAGAGAAGATATAACAGTAGACAAAATTGGCTCAACAAGGGAAATAACTGCCTCATCTGGATTCGTATGAATGCATGCACAACAAAGCAATCCAACTTCTGCTATTGCTCCGGGAAGAATATTTGTCCTAACAAACTTTGAAATTTTCTTCAAAGCCTAAAAACAGAAAGATTAACAAGTTGGTCTATCTACAAAATAAGTTGTAAGTTGATTTTTCATTTTCAAGATTACAACCAAACCTGATTGTATAATGATTTTGATAGCCTGCCAAGCAAGATTTCAAGCATACAATAATAATATGGACCATCCTCAACCAGAAAAGTGCCAGACGTTGCTGATGAAGTTAAGCCTTCATTCCTATCATACAAATAACTTATTATTCTGACCTTTAAGAGAAAATTTCTGTCAACAACAGAAAATTAAAAGACAACATGCAGCAGAATGCTACTACTTACAGAACATTACTGGATTCCAAGTGTTGAAGTAATGAAAATAGTCGACAGAAAAATTCATCCAACCACTCAGCAAAGCGGATCATTGGCATGAATGACAGATCATTGTTCTCATCATCCAAAGTAGCAATCTGTTGGCATACATAAATAAAGAAACAGGGTTAATGGATTATTAACATGTGATATAATTTTTCTGCAATTATCAGAGTCTTTAGGTTTAAAACATACATTTGAAAATATGGAACCGATCAATTGCATGGTTGCTAAGGTTTTGGGAGGATCATTAGCATCCATTCCTAACAACGCATTAGATAATGATATCATTGGAAGATCAAGGAATGCATCTCCACCACCTTCAAGATAGTCATCTTTTGCTGAAGTTGATAGGGATGTGAGAAAAAGCGAACGCCCAGCAAATGCTACAGACGTGACAGCTGTCTTCAACTGGTGGGTGGCTGTCATCTGACTAGATGAAAACATTTTTTACAGCAAGTTAATGTGATGAAAGAAACAGAAATTAACGAAGTGAATATTATAAGCAATTCATTCCATTAAGCATGCTCTTCTTAACAAAAAGCTGTCTTTTGCAAGTTTCTACAACCTAGGAAACAAGAATATTAAAAATATTCTCCAAGTAATTCTGTACGACACTACTGACCGTTTCCAAAGCCAAATGGAACCGAGATGCCAAAAATGGAAGAACCAAAGAAGGCTCCACATATGACAGAATAGAAGTTGCTGCAGCAACTGTCTCAGAAAGATGTTCGTTCTTACTATATTGTCCACGGTCAACCAACTTCAGCAAAACACTAACAAAAGAAGTCCTTTCTGATCTTCCAAGAAATAGTTCATTGTCTCCCATGTTATTTGTACTCCTGCAAAGTATATATGTGAAAAGAACTAGTTAAGAGTGTGTCAAAAAAAATTTTGAACTCGTATAATCATGATAAATTCTTACTGTTGCTCAAGTTGTAAACGCTTCTGAAATGTAAGTACCAGATAAAGCAAAAACCGCTCCAATGAATAAGTCCACCGACCTCCATTAGAAGGATGGTAATATCTGGAACAACAAAAACAAGCTCAGAAGTCAGAAGTGACAGTTTGAGATTCGCACGCTTCAGAAAATGACAAGTAGAGAATTTTAATTATCGGTATACAGACTGTTCTAAGAGGTCAATTAATTTCTTGAAATGCTCTTGTACTGAAGTTCCAGATTTTAGCAGATATACCTACAATCAGAAACAAATCAACAGAGTCTAAGAACTTCTGGCAAATCATCAATCTATGAAGTTTGCAGATTGCAAATTGCATGTAAGTCTTACAATCGATTTTGCAATAGCCTTCGCTGGAGTGGCAGTTTTATTAGAAAATAAAAATCTCGTGTATCTGGGAACATCAACAGAAAAAGGATATGATCCAGTTCCATTTGCCACAGGCACCTGTGATTAGCATACTTAAGCATTACAATCTAACATCAGACAAAAGAAAGCCACACACAGTGATATAGCAACGGCATGATGAAAATGCATGAAAATCTACAGGAAAAAAAAGAGAACAGCATTCAGAACTTTTATAGAGAAGGTACAGACCATAAGTAACAAATTGTACGTTTCCCGACATTAATCTTACATTCAATTAATCTAAAATACTAAAAATGGAATAATAGATTAGAACCTACGGGATAAATTGATATACAACCAAAATCAACCAGTTTGGTGGTTAATGGGTCGATTCATGACTTCAACTAAAAGAAAAGAGAAGTATGATTTTTTAAGCAACAATAAGAAATGACGGCAAATACAAAATTGAAAATTAAATATTTCAGGAGATCTCAAAATTGGAACACATATTCACGATACATTATTAAATTAGAAATGAAGTCAAACTCTATATCAATCATAAATAATAGAGCAAGAAAAATGAAAAATCATTGCCAACTGTGAGAAAAACTGGGAATCAAATAGCATTATCTATGCTATTCTGAATCAGAACAAGTATATATCTTCCTAAGGCAGTAAAGTCCATGTATTCCCTGTTCCGTCCAACCATCATAATATTCTATAAATGTAACTTAATTCTCAGTAAACGGCCAAGAGAGTGAAAGAATTACAAAACAATAAGCAAACAGACAAAAGGCAATTTATGATATATTTCATAACTGAATCTAATGTTCTTGAAGCCTCGAAATAAGTTTTGAGACTTCCTTGGGAAAGTAATAAATTAGCATTACCTCTATATGCATATAATTCTAGATGCAAGAATCAAGCAAAATCTAAGTCAAGTTCAATTTGTAGAAAAATGGGTCGATTCCTTCACCTAGCCACATATATGCATACTCACCTCAAACATATTTAAGTATCTGGAGAAAAGTGTTGGCAGAAAATGCTCCCAATTGATAAATTTGCAGTTCTTTACAACACGTGCTATTACAGCAGCCCATTGGCTGTTCCAAAATTGAGAATTCGGTACCGAGTCCCACAGTTCCAAACACTTTCTAACCCAGTCACTGTTGTGTCAAGAAGAACAAGAAAACTAATATTCACTTGTGCCAATGATAGATGATAAAACATTTAAGCAACAAAATTAGAGTTCTAAAATGATTTGTTTCTTACTCTGTGTAAAAGTCTTGGTTGTCCAAGTTGGTAGGCAGAAACAGCCTCACAAACCCAGATCCTTCAAAAGATGTATTATGCCATGGATTTTCCAATAGAGAACTGCAAATTTTTAAAATGGCATAATTAGTAAAACAAATATATGTTATCAACATTCACCATATGATACGGCTTACTCAAGGTGCTATCTCAAGGTTATGGAAATTTAATCTAAATATAGCAAAGCTGACAATTTAGACTCTTTTGGCCTGCGTTTTGAGTCAGATGGACTTTGTTCATTTTACAGGGATTTAATTACAAGATCACCTAACTGAAAGTCAACTTTTGCTTGGCGATAGCAGGTTCAGTGGTTGGTTTAGAGCAACATACATCGTAAAACAAAAAACAAAACTGTACTCGTGTATCATACACAGCCAAATTAGGAGGGAACTAATTTAAATCTTACTCAAATACTCAAAATCTGGTGATCTTGTAACATCTCAACAACTATGGGAGCTGCATTATTGGGTTTAAAAGAATCATAATTGATTGATAAATTCTTTGAGATTATGGTGATATTTACCTAAACTCAGACCATATCTCAAAGGCAGAACCAGCTGGAAAGAATCTCCTGCAGGATCTGACAAGTGAAGTAACCGTCTCAAAGTGCCTTTGTCGCAACCTCCACCCTTCTGGACCTGTATTCCTGATACAAGAGATTCAGTTTTGATCATCAAAGTAGATAACTGAGAGCACAAAGTACAAAAATAGGAAAACTAGCGGTTTCGAATTAACACAGAAACATTTTTAGAATTCATTCCCAGGATAAAGATACTATATTATTACTTACAGTAATTAATTGTTACAAACAACGAAATATGAACACAAATTACTCACCTGGTGAAATGAGTATGAATGAGAGTATCATACAATGGCCGCCACTGCACTTTCAGTGAATGCAACTTCTTTTTGTATTTATTAAGAACTCTGACTAAAACGCATCCCCATCTAACCTGATTACCCCACAAAAAGAAAGAGCAGAAAGACATAAATTGAACCACTCAATTATGTATTTAACAAAAAAAATGGGTATCCATTGTCACCTGGGCATAAAGCTTGTTCTGAGATACATTGAACAATTCAATACCGATTTCCACAAGTAGGGCCACATCTTCAACAGCAACTTCACTTTTCGCTTTAATGAAACTGCAGACCCAAATTACAAAAACATTAAACAAAATTCAGCACAATGAGATACAATTAAATTCTCTCAGAAAAACACTACAATTGAAAGTAAAACAACAAACCCCTTAATTGAAAAAGTAAAATTCAGCAAAAGAAAAGAAAGAGACACTAACAGGTCGATAACGGAAACCCATTTGAGAGTAGAGTAGACAGAATCGGGATCGTCGGGCCTAAAAGAGGCATTGACAGAGTTGACCACTCTAGAAAAGGACTCGGCTTCTTTCTTGGTCTCTTCCACCACCGGTGGCGGTAGCCATGCATTATACAGATGCATAATTGAGATGCGAATTCTTCCGTCTTCTGTGTGATCGAAATTGAAATTGAAATTGAAAATGAAAATGAATTTGAGATGAGAGCGAGTAGAAACTGAAATAGAGTAAATATAGTGAATGTGAAAGAGAGATTTCTTGTGGGATGGGCCGAATTGTTTCTTTTTAAACAAGAAATGAAGAAAGAAAGAGACTTTTGGTCGCCACCGGTCACCGGCGCTCCTTTTCTTCCTTTATTATTTTTTCGTTGAGTACATGCAGTTTCAGTTTCAGCTTTGATTTTCTATTTTTACTGTATTAATTCTTAATTTAATTACCAAAAAAATCTTAGGGGGATCTGTTTTTATTTACACACATAAGTAATATTTTCATCTTTGATCTACATATTAGGAATACAAACTGTAGAACAAGTAAATGAGCAAGCATGATACTTTGTTATTTTTTTCCTTTTAACATAGAATTTTTGACTGAGTAAAAATGAAAATTGAAGTCTTATTAGTGATAAAGTTGTTGTTCACGAATAACAACTGTATTATAAAATAAATTTTTTGCATGATTTTATGGTAATCTACAATTAATTGAAGCTACTGACATGTATATACATATAAAAAATAAATTTTACCCAATATTTTCAAAAATTTATATTTGTAAACAAAATAAATAATAAATTCTGTATTAATTTTAAATTAAAAAAAGTTATAGTGAAAATTTGTTCTTGGGATAATAAGAGAAATGATTTGGTTTTAAATGTTTCACTTGATGATGCTAGTATAATTGTTTTTTATCATTAAACGATAATTTTATTGTTCGGTTGTAACTACTAACAATTATATATATCAACCATGACAACTAGGAGTAACAATTAAATTACACAAACTTATATCTTAGCACACGAGCTAATTTGAGTTAGTGTAACTTGTAACACTTGCCAATTCAACAAAACTAGTTTTCATATGATAGGTCTCATTTTCATAAAATTATGGTGATAAAAGTGTAAAGTTATATCTATTAAATACCCCCTCAAAATATGTACGCTTAATGCATTTACATCCCCCTAAACTTGTTCAAAAAGGGTTGTTACCACCCTGAATTTTAAAATGTGACAGATAGCCCCTAAACTTGTCTAAAACGCATTACTTTACCCCCTCGTAAAAATATCGGCTTCACGAACAAGAAGATGAAAATGACGGGCCAAGAACTGATACAATATTATGATTAATTGGAGAAAATATTTAGAATAGGGATGAAGTTTTTAAGAAGGCGAATAACATATATTAGATATTTTGAATGGTAAGAATTAGAATGTTAAGGATTTTTTTATCTATTTTCTATTCCATCAACATACTTCACGAGTGTGTATTTTGATGGTCATTCATGAAATAAGCCAGGTCAGAAAAAGGGGGTAAAGTAACGTGTTTTAAACAAGTACATGGGATTATCTATCATATTTCAAAGTTCAGGTTTGGACAAGTTAAAGGGTGTAGACAAATTTTTAAAGTGAAAAAAAAAATTTATGTCGGCTGGATAGTCCAAACATACATCTCTAATTATAAAGCCCATTTAATATCGTTTTGAGGACCACGGTTTGCAAAACTGCGAGATATACCCTAAAATAAGATATTTTTTATTCACCCAAAATATAAGCGGGTTTTTCTCTTTATATTTTCTTTTATTTTGTGTTTAGATTTACTTTTTTCAACTATGTATTTCTTTTCTTGCATTGCAAAGGTTAAATCGTATGGTAGTTCTTCTATTTAATTTCTTTCATGATAATAATCTTGTTTTCTCGTGATCCAATTGTTGTTGATAGGAGATGACGAGAACATTCAGGAAGTTGTTGATGCCTGATCCTTAGGACAGGTGTTTGGGTCTATTGATAAAGAGAGGGAAGGATACTCAAAGTTGCATCAATTTAAATTGTTTGTTATATTAGCAAAATATATATACAGTGAGGATTCTGCAATTGACATTTTTCTTTCGTCATGTTTATTTCATATTATGCCATACATTAAAATCTTTTAGGGATAGTAATTTAGATAATCTTTAATTGTGTAAGATAACATAATAGTTTAATATTCATATCAAATTTGTCAAGCATGTGTTCTTTAGTCTTAATTGTTTGGTGCTTGATATACACATGTGAACTATTTTTTAGCATATTAAGATTTTGGGATGGGAAATTAGCAAAAACTTTCTTCGATTATACCTTTTGAGACACAAGTTATACCTTAATCATCTCATTGATACCTCAATTGTATCTTTGTACTCTTATTGTACCTTAGTTACACTTTTGTTATATCTTTGACACTCTTATTTTTACATTTCATACAATGGTTTAATCTTAGTAATGTCTTTAATACTCTTATCATATATCGGCTATACCTTTGACCTTTGTACAACTATCACACATTGGTTATGCTTATATCTTATTTGCACAGCTATTATGCATTAGTTAACTGTTCTAACAACTAAAAAATTCTAAGTTCTCGAAAAGCATATTCTATGATGTGCCAAGTTCAATAAGAAAAAAAAAATTTAACGTCTTAGTTTTGTGGTTGAGATCGAATTTGTTATCCTTGACATCATAGGTTTGGTTCACAATAAAGAGCGACTAAGTGAAGATTTTTTATTTATATTGACATAAGGACAATGGCGTAAATTTCCTTTTAAGAATATAGATGGTGTAAACAAATTTATAACCTTCTGAGACTTTTCTTATATTTTTAATACCATAGTAATACAAACGTTGAACGTGAATGTCTATAAAAGGCACGGAGCAATGAAATGGACCGATTGAATCACAAATTTGTTGATTTTGTAGGTCACAATATGCTAATTAATTATGTTCACATATTTACACCATCTTTTGAATGATATGTGTTTAAATTGTAGCAATTTCTAGTTGAGAATAAGTTGAGATGAGGTTATTTTGCAATATAGTGATTATCAATGAAATTAAAATCAATTCTCATTTACATACAAGTACCACAAAATGGTTGATTCCGTCTGTCACAACATGTCAACTAATTGTATTTACATATTTACACTATCTTGGAGCGATATGTGTTTAAATGGTAATCATTTCTGGTTGGAAATAAATTAAAATGAGGTCATCTTGCAATATAGTGACTAACAATGAAAGTAAAATCGGTTCTCATTCGAATACAATAAGTACCATAAAATGGTTTATTCCTTCTGTCACAACTTGTCAACTAACAAAATTGTTTATTCCGTCTATCACAACTTGTCAACTAATTGTATTCCCATATTTATATTAACTTGGAGTGATATGTGTTTATATGGTAAACATTTCTGGTTGGAAATAAGTTAAAATGAGGTTATATTGCAATCCGTGAATTTATTATAAAATAAAAAACACACAGTGGTCGTTCTTGTAGATTTGATCGCATTATTCTATGAACAATATTTTTCATGTAATTTGCGAAATAAAACCTCAACCGAGAATGATTTGTGGTTTTTCTTTCTTAGTATGTTGCTTTCACATGATTTTAATGTTGATTTTGTTGAAAGATTAAGGTTTGAGATGTTTGGAAGTGAGATTTTGAGAATTAGGGTTCTAAGTTCGTTTTTCATAGAATTTTACGAAATAAAAGTTTAGCCGATATCAAATTGATGGGTTTTCCTTCATCATATGTTAGTCTTAAATAATTTTTGTGTTGATTTTATTGAAAGATTGAGACTTGAATGGCTTAGAAGTGGAGTTTTTTGAAAGAAGTTAAGAGCTTGAGGAAGAGAATGAAAGGTTTAGAGAGAAAATAAAAGGTTTAAAGGGAAAAAATTCAATTTTTATAAAAGGGTCAAATAGTAAAAGTTGGCAGTTTTTAGGAAAAGGCTGGCGAACTTTAAGATTACCCATAAGATGTAGTGTCACATATGTTCTTTCAATGCCTTTTGCCTGTCGTGTTTGGGGGTGCTTTTGATAGTCAATTATTGTTGGCTCTAAATGTGCATGCCATGGATTTAATTGATAGCTGGTTTAGAAGTAAATCAGATGTTTTTCTTTACAAAGATTCGCCGTTTATTATGCGTAAAATAGAACGCATAGAAAAAGTTCATTTGGCATTCAATTCACTTTCAACCGAGATCAATTGTTCGATGTGCAGCGGATATGGTTTCCCTATCTAGTTTTGTCGCCTCAAGAAAATGCTGCCATGGCTATTAATGAAGCTAATTTGGTGCGTGCTTCGTGCCTTTCTTGAAATGTATATGTGATGTGGCAATTTTTAATAATGGTGTGATAAACGGAAGTGGATGTTTTATTTGTGCAAAGTCCGGTTTTCTACCAATTAAGTGTTCTATTCTTGAGGTGGAGGCGTTAAGCGTTCAGGAAGTTTTATCATGGTTAAAGAGTCTTGGTTATACTCATGTGATGATAGAGATGGACTATAAAATTTTATTTGATTCGTTAGTTTGTCAAGATGAGGGGTTTTCTTATGTAGCCTCCATTATTTCTGAATGCATGTCATTAGTTAGTCTCTTTGTTTCTTTCAAGTTTTGTTGGATCAAACATGATGACAATTTTGTAGCTCATTCTTTGGCTAGAGTTGTTCAACTGGGTGAGGTTACGAGAGTTTGATTTTCTAATCCGTCTGTTTATGTTGCCCATTTGCTTTAAGTAAAGCAAATTCTTATTCTTAAAAAAAGATAACATAGTTAAAAAAAACAGTGGAAATTGTTAGGATTGATATTCTGCATCACTTTCAGATGATCCACTGAGCTTGTATATAAGCAGGGTCTTGAAGGTTTAAACTTGAACGACTTGTTTTAAAGTCGTGAGGTTGGCTGTAAACGGCACCAAAGTGGACAATATTGTTCAAGCAGTAAACGGCACCAAAGCGGACAGTATTGTTCAAGTAGTTTATAAAACGTTATTAGCACGATCGCAATGAGGGGATATGTCAGATCAAATATCTCACATCGCTCCCTCGGAGGATCCATTAAACTTATATATAAGTAGGTCTTGAAGGTCAAAACTTAAATGACACGTTTTAAAGCCGTGAGGTTTGGTTATAAACGGCGTCAAAAAGAATAATATCGTTCGAGCTATTTATAATAGAAATTTTTTTCCTTTTGGATTTTAGGAAACTTTTTTTTTATCATCATTCAACTATGTGTTTAAGGGATTGGCAGGTATGGGCATGATACTGGGAAATTATATTAGGGACCGGATCCTAAGGATTTTTCTCATGTATGGATGACATGTGTCTTGTACAGTTACTTTATACTATTATTTTAATATTTTATGAAACACATATCATCCAAGCATAAAAAAGGTCCTTTAAGACCCGATTTCTAATATAATTTCCTCGTGATACTTCTGAGGTCTTAAGGAAAGCGCATATGAAACAGTATTATTGTGCCATCACAATAATAGAAAATATGTAATCGTGTAATTAATTGAAATAAATAATTAAATATACCAAATTATTTAGGAAAATATTGTAATAAGTTGAAATGATAATTAATTTATGATGAAAATGGATATAAAGTAACGAATGATTATAATTAAAAAAATTAACATATATTATAATAATATTGTATTATTTAGAACATTCAATTATTAGAATAAATTTTTAATGTTCACATTCAAAAAAATTGGGAGCCCCTTTCGGGTTTATGCTTTATATAGTCGAACAAAATACCTACTCCTGCGGTCTTCCCTGAAAATTGGAAAATACATCTATTCATCGAATTCAACTAGATAATCAAATAATAGTTCTTTGTTTATCCATAAACAATACTTGCCTTTTCAATGGCTATAACATGAATATGTCAATATAATTTATAGTGGAATATATCGGTTGATGCATGTATTTGTAACACATTTCCAACTATCACGTTTCATTTGCTACTATTCATCTAAATTTTGTAAAACTACATTGATTAGCAATTTGCATTGAATTAGACATTTATCGAGGAGAGTGTGATTCACGCATTGCCACATGTCAAAAGTTGAATAGCTAAATCAATAACACTTTATATCATGTGTCAAGTACTTAAAAGTCAAGTTTATATTATCCAATTTATGACACATGCCTAAATAATTGAAAAGAAATAGCATAATACATCTACACCTCCCAGAATTTATTTAAAACATGTCATTTCCATCTTGAAATTTTAAATGTGTCAAATACTCCTCTAAACTGGTTTAAAATGCATAAGTCCCCCATGTCAGCTTTTAGTTAGAGAGAAAAAAATTAGAAAAATGACATCTTTGAAAAGTTAAACCAACCATAAACTGACACGTAACTATCTATTACATTTCAAGTTTAAGATTACAGTACTCATCATTTTGGACAAGTTGATGGGTTTATAACCCAAAAGAAATCTATGAATACTTTCATTGAAGTACATGGTAACCTAACTGTAATTTCAAATTCTGAATTGCTTTGCGTTGCTCACTCTTAATTTCGTATCACCAAATTTTTTTCCTACTTTTCCTATGATACCCTTAACCATTTAAATCCAAAAATAAATCATATGATATTTAACTCTGATAATTATAATCTTAGTTTAGGATTTTATTAGCAAAAATAAATATACTTGAAAATATGTATTAATAAAATTAGTTTAAAATATTTCTAATTTCATAATTAATATTAATGATAGATTTTAGTACTTTCTTATTACGATAGCTTGCATTTGAGAAAATTAAAGAATTTATTTCTATTATCATTTCGTTAATTTCTATCATTATCATATCTATTATTAAAGTATAAAAAATCTTTGTATCTAATTAAAAATTATTAGAGAGAATTAATTTCGGCATTTTCTTTTATTTTCATATTATAGTGTAGGAAATTAAAAAAGAAACATTTTTTAGATGGCCGATTGAGGTTGGGGACAACTGGCCAGCCATTGGTGTGGTTGACGGGTTTCTTCCACCATGACTTATTTTGACCGGTCAAAATGATCGGCTATATCTACACCTGGCCGGAAAATACGGTTGACCATCCAATGTCGTGGCCGGTTTTCCAGACTAACCATGCATAGGAGTGGCCATTGGCCGGTTCGGCGTAAAAATTCTATATTTCTATATCGAAGTCATTTTTTTTGGCCGACTCTTGTTAACACCATTTCAAATACCACCTTCTCTAATTTTTTTTTCTTTTTCCAATTTTATAAGAAATTCAATTTTATTACGAATGCCCAGCAATTTTTATATTATAAGAATTTGGTTGGAATGTTTGATTTTTGCACAAAAAAAAAGTTTGAATTTATTGATGAGTTGCCGAAAAGAATTGAGAAAAAAACTAAAGATTAAAATTTCACTCTACACCCACATCAATAAAAATAGGTTAATTGGAGTATTTTCGAAAAATTTAGAAATTAATACAAACAATTAAAAATTAAATGTGATTATGGCAATCTGCATATAGGCAGTAACATATATATTACGATACACAAAATGAATTAAAGAAAAAATTAAGTATAGATTGAATAATTTTCATGGGCCCATATCAATGAGTGGGTTTGGGCTTTAGAGCATAGATCACTGAAGCCCGCCATATTCCAGATCATGTCATAACTCATATGGCTGACAAATAAAGGACCCAAAATAAAATCCATATTCTCATTAATCATTTTCTCGTATCAGATTCCATTATTTCATAACATAATCATACATATATATTCAAGTAAAACTTTTGAATTTGTGTACACTACCCATCATTGAATATCTATTAAAAGGCTCATTAATTGATACCAATTGCTTTCCTAATGTCAATGCAAAATAGTACTTTAACGACAAAATAAAATAATTAAATTGGAAAAAATTTGCTAGAATTAAAATTTAAAATCATATCCGTGTGAGTAAAGGTTTCATTTGGCAAAAAATTACGAAAGTGTGTGGTTTTCATACGTATTACTGATTTCCTACTTCCTATATTACAAAGTATCACTACTTATAAATTAATATAATCAGGTTTACGCTATTACATTTTGAGCACTAAAATTAAGGGAAATACAAGTGAATACCATATTTGAGTAAAATATTTTTCCTTTTACAATAATTGAATAATATTTTTGTTTTAATCATTTATTAAGTTTTGATTTTTGCTTTAACAGATTTTTCACATTCCATATCAGAAACGTCTATTCTTTTTCTTCTTCTTCTTCCTTGTCTCTATTCTTTTTCGATTTCGCTCTCTCTATCTTCTTCTTCTTCACGCTCTCTCTCTTCGAATTACGATTTATGGCGTTTTCATCTAATTCCGTTTCATCAGTTCGATCACGATTTTTCATCAGATTTTGATTTCATCGAGTTTGTTCTTATTGCGTGAGTTCTGATTTGTTATTTTCTGATTCTTTTTCATCTTGTTTCTTTTTTTTCTAGATTTTGGATCGTGATTTGAGTTTTCCAATTTGGATCGCAATTGATTTTTTTGATTTGGATCGCGATTGAGTTTTCTGATTTTATTCACGATTTGAGTTTCAGATTTGGATTTGTGATTGAGTTTCCAGTTTTGGATCGCCATTGAGTTTGTTTTTCGTTTTTCTTCTTTTTTTTCCAGATTGTGTTGTGTTTTTTTTACCTTGTTTCTCTTTTCTGGCAATTTCAATTGTGTTTAGATCTCTTTCTTCTGTGTTTTTGTGTTTGCTGTGGTTTTTTCACTTTTCAATGGAGGAGATTTATTATTTTGGTACATTTTATGAAGTTTGAACTCATGATTTCAAGTTTCAAATATGATATTTTTGTGGTTTGATTGTTAACAAATCTGTAAGTTTTTTTGAACGAATGATATTATAGATTATTCAAATCATTAGATATGAAATATAATAAGATCCATTTCAGATTTCAAATTCAATTCCAGTCGCATATTAAGTCATATACCCGGTATAATGAGTATTATACCTGGTAAATGAGTATTATATATGGTATAATAATCACTATAACAATTCAAAGAATATTCAAATCATTGGAGATAAAGAAAATATTAAGATCCAAATTCAGATTTCGCATTTGAATAGTATATGGTCATTATACTAGGTATAATGGTAATTATACCTGGTTTAACAGTCATTATAACGAATAATATAAACGAATATTCGATCAATTGGATTAAAATAAAATGTCAAGTTTCATATTTCACATTAGAATCCAATTTTTAGATCATGTCATTATACCTGATTTAATACAAACTAATATATTCAAAAATAATTGAAGATAAAAAAGTAATAAGATCAAGGTTCAAATATCATATTTGAATAATAATATAGCCATTATATAAGGTATAATGAATATTATACCAGATATAATAGTCAACATAACAAAGAATATCAGAGAAATATTTAAATCATTGAAAATAATGAAAATTTTAAGATCTAATTTGAAATTTCATATTCGAACAATGTAATAGACATTGTACCGGTATAATGTCTCTTATACCAGGTATAATGTCTGTTTTACCTGGTATAATAGTTGTTATACCTGGTATAATAACTATTATACTCGAAATTGTTGGTTATTCTTATGTTTACGTATTTTGAAAAGTCAAAACTTAAATTCACGTTTTTTGAAAAATCAAAATTTAAAATGTAAGATTTGTGAAATTACACCATAACATACCTTAAAATTATTTTGATTTTTTCCGGTATTTCCACAAAAACCCCTAATTTTAATACACTTGGTTTATAAAATTCCCTCAACTTATTTCTTAATATAAGAGAACCAATGAATGTAACGGGTTGTCTATCTGCTTTATGTGTCCAATACTGAACTTTGTTTATAGGTTGTTTGTTAGGAATTAATGGTTGGTTCGTTCGTGAGCGAGCCAATGGACCTTATCCAATTTGGTTAATTATGCGAATTGAAGGATAAATAAGTTTAAGGACTTAATTACAAATACTAAGATTCAAAACAAAATACTTTGTTCCATAAGTATCACATGTGATGTTCTACCATTTTTTCCCCGTAAATTTTTAATTTGGAATGAATTTCCAGTTGATGAAAATATTATTCTCTTTACATTTTCTCTTTTTCTAAGTTACTTTCTACAATAAAGAAGAAATTTCACATATTTATCATTATCAATCTTCAAGAACCACGAAATTCGTGAAATTGACTGAAATCTGACATCTGCGATTCAATGACTTGAAATCCGTTGCAATGTTCTTCAATATTTGGACATAGAAAATATAGACGTTAATTTAAATACAATTAGAAAAGGGGGTCTGGATAGGCAACCACCTCCAAGTCCAACCACTAATCCAACAAATATAGAGTTTTTAGCCGTTAGCCGTTGTTTGTCCAGAAGCTAAATTTGCATTACCCTTTTCACCGTAATTTGTAAAAAATACGCAATAAATAACAAATCATACGTTAGTATTTTAGTGTAATCGGATTGTCTAATTGATGAATGCGATCGTGATATATCATCGAACAAGTCGGGAGAGTGCGGGGTGCATGCTTGTTCTGGTTCTATCACGATATGGGAGTCCGGGGGCAGCGCTTCCGGTAGCGGGGTTCCAGGAGCGGCATCCCTTGGTGAGGTCCAGGGGTAGCGCCCTGGCCGGATCGTATGCTCGAAGGGAAATTTTTATTTTGTATAAAAATTTCAGTGTAAAAAATCCCGAAAATTTATGTTTTTTGGACATGTCTCTTGCTCGAAAATTCGTATCTTTTAGACACGTTCCTTACCTGAAAATTCGTGTCTTTTGGATATGTCACTTGGACATATATAAATACCTGAAATTAATCATATATCAGGTTGGTTCAAAAATTCACAATATTTTCGTATTTTAAATTTTAGTTTAAAACTTTGATTTTATCCGATTGAAAATTTGATTTCCAAAATAATTTTAATATGATAATATCATTTACAACTTTAGATTCATTCAAGTAATCCCATATTTCCACTAGGTGTAAGTGTAAATACGATGGGTGACAATTAAAAGAAAATCACGAATTTATGATGCATTATTTCATGGACCAAGAAATTCAAACTAAATTTATATCACAGCACTGTAGATGCCTTAATGTAATACAACTCAAATCCACAAATACACTGATCAAATCACAATAAAAAAATTCCAAAGTCAAGAAAATGAAAACCAACATAAAGAAGTAAATTGATTGATTTATTAAATCCATCCGTGTGGCAAGTTACAAATAAATAAAGTGGGTATACTTCGTCAAATCCTATAATTTGTCTTTACTTTTTATTTTGAAATTCTCAGTATATAACTAAATATATGTTAATTAATAAAGAAAACAAACGAACAGTAAACTAAGATATAAAAATATAGAAAATAATAAAGATGTAGTGTGGGGGCCACTGTCTTAAGTTAGTCTTCCATGTCCTATCATATTAAAACTTTGGCTTTACTAAAAGGAAGTGGGGCAAAGTGGATAACTACTTTATTCATAAAATAATATAAATAAAGTTAAAGAAAAAAATTAGTTTGATTAAAAGCAACGGTCCAAAAATCTGCCTGCTTTCTTTGCGAAGATTCCGGTGTTTGTTTATAATTAAACAATTTTTAATTTTATTTTTAGTTTTTTAATCATTCTACTTTGTCATGATAATGATCCAGTTTTATTACATGTTTGAAAATCATATTCATACTACTATTCTAGTTTTTGTCATCACTCTTTTTTTATTCTCTTCCAGTTTTAGTATGTTTTATATTTCCCACGAGTGTAATATTATTTAGTAATTACTGTGATTCTCATTACTTATAAAAGTAGATGGGGTTTTCATAGAAAAAGATGGGCTGAGAGATGGATTTATAATCGACTCCTCCTAATCAATTTAATTATAAATGCGGTATAAGTAAAATGTTATAAGCTGATTTTTATATAACTTATATTTAATCATTTTATGAATACTTAAATTTGATCAAGTAAAATTCACGTGAAAATTATACTTTTAAATATAAATTTAGTTATTTAACAGTCATACAATTCATAAGTTGTGTATATATCAGCTCCACCAATATTTAAAGATTATCACTAACATGAAAAATGTGAAAACATAATTAAATACTAAAACCTGTATGAAAAATTAATTTGAAGAATAAAGTAAGAATAATAGTTAGGGAATAATTTGCTAATAATTTGAAAGGCACGTATGGATGGACATGGAGTAACTTGCTTAGAAATGGAAAGGGAAAAAAAAATCCTAAGTACCTTTATATTTTCCATCTTTAGAAACTAAATGTTGATAATTTCAGTTTGCTAATTAGAATTAAACCGTGGATAAGTTTTTAGGTTTCAATTTAGTTCAAAATTTTAGCTTGATGTTGCTCTCGGAAAGTAGCACGCCTAGCAAGTATACTAGTGTTTAATTACAAAATGGTAAGTAAGAGTATCGTATCCCACAAGGAGGTCTTTATGACAGCTTGTTCTCTTCCTGATAAACTGGCTATAGGAAGGTTAACTAGGTTTTCTTGAATTTGGGGGTTAATTAATAAACTAGACTAATTTTAGTGGTTGGGACAACAAGGGAAATAGAAGTAAGTTGAAACTAATGGAAAACTCTAGTTCAATCCACCCTTTTGATAATCTAAGACAATCTTCCCTACTTTCAGTATAACCCCTTGCTTTATAATTCTGTTCCAAGGTCTCTTAACCTGATTTCCTTATACCGCCTATTAAGCAAATTTAGTTTATTACTTAGTTGTTTATACTTCACTTTTCAGTCCTTCATACAATCAACACAGTAGCATTAAGCTTGGTTAAGCATCCATTGATTAGAACCCAAGGCACACCAACATTCATTTTTCAATATCATGTTAAATATGTGTATGAAAATCTTCTATACTAAATAGGTCACCTTTAGGTCCTTATTACCAAGTAATATTATGCATGAAAATGATCAATTCTCAGTTAAACAAGTAAGTCATTCTTCACACAAACATTCAAATAAAGCAAGGAATCTATACATTACAGTGGAGGAAAGATCTCCTTAGACCGCCTTTATAAGGCAGACTGAACCAGAAAGAAGACTACTCACAGTCTTCCATTAATGACTCAACAAACTTCATTAATGAAAAGAACTTAAAAACTTAGTAAAAATGGCAGGAAAAGCAATGTGAAAAATTAAAGAGGAATAGTAATCAGATAGATAGATGTTGCGGAAAAATAAAAGAACTAGGGGAGAAAAGAGCAACGTGGCTCTCTGTAGTCCAAGCAATACTGCTTAAAAAGGTAACTACACAAAAACCAAATCATCATCACCATTGTACTTGAAATTAATAATAAAATGCCCACTTGCTAACCAAGTGGATAACTAGATAAAAAATAGTTATAACCCATTACTTCTCAAAAGAAATAATATTTCCTTTTTAACTAAATTAATTCCTCTCTCTTGGTGACGTCATCACCGGTTTCCTTCTCCTTTACAGCCGGCCTTTCTCTGTTTTCTTCCTTTTTATTTGCAGCGCCTAGGAGACCTCCTTCCTTGACAGAAAACCTGAAATAATAGAAAGATTTCATAAAATCTGCTTAAATGTAATCAATTTTAATCCGATAATACCTAGCCTTTGATGACATAAATTGCACCTATCACTTGGTATGTTGACTTAGGCACTTTGTAACATCCCGTTTCATAACATCGTAATTGCATTTAGATACATATGTTATATGTCATGAAATTTATTATGTGGTATAATTATATATTATATATTATATATTATTTTAAACATTAGTTTCAGTTATATAAATACGAAATA